>NDXB01022425.1:0-30435 GCA_002631895.1 Agapornis roseicollis
ACTGGTGTGTAATTCCCCGGGTCATCCATTTTCCCCTTCTTGAAAATGGGGGTTATATTTCCCATTTTTCAGTCGTTGAGAACTTCCCCTGACTGCCATGATTTTTCAAATATGATGGCCAGTGGCTTAGCAACTTCATTTGCCAGCTCCTTCAGGACCCACGGATGGATTTCATCAGGTCCCATGGAATTGTCTAACATGAGTATTATTTTATCATTGTTCCTGTAGTAGTTAAAGCTGTTGATAGCCAAATTTCCAGCATGGTCTGCTGTTTTTTAGATGCCTTCTTTTTAATGCTGGTCTCACAAAACTCTGAAACTGATATTCAAGATATGTGAAGTACACACACTTTCATGTTGCAGTGGCATAATGGCTGCTTTGTAAGAGCTGATTTTGATTACCACAGTTAGATTGCAGGTGACTTCAAACTTCATTGCAGATACACCAAAACCTCTTTGTAGGCATGTATGTCTTCTTCATTCTGCTGATAACTCTTTTGCTAAAAATACTAGTGTGAAGAGACCCATGAGGGAGCCATCTCTAGTTATTATAGCACCTCTGGGTGAGAGAATCTCTCTTTCTCAATTAAAAAAAAAAAGGCCAAAAACCCAACAAAAACAAACCCAAAACTAAATCTCCATTAACTTAGATTAATTTAGGAGCCATGGTTCTGAAGTCACTGGAAAGACTAGGCCATATACTTTCCATCCTTTCCCCACCCTGGGGAAAAGGGGGATTCAAGGGTACCTAGAGGATTTCTCTCATATTTTTGGAAACAGCTGAGTATAAATCTTATGGGTTTAGTTCTTGCCTGTTCATTCTTTTACCTGGGCCAATCTATTTATTGTACACATGAGAATGGACCTGTAATAGCTTCTCCTTGATTGTGTTAAAGAGGTGGAGTGTAAACTTTTCTTTCTGTTTTTGTAATTGCCATGAAAGTTGATTCTTTAGGAGTAAACCAGTTCCAGGGTGCTGTGCCAAAGTGAGTTCAGAATGAAAAAAAAAAAAAATCAGTGTATGAATAAGTAACTATTTATCTTCATTTAATCACAGATAACATTTTGGCTGAAGAACTGACATATGTTATAAAAGGCCTCGTNAGTGAGTTCAGAATGAAAAAAAAAAAAATCAGTGTATGAATAAGTAACTATTTATCTTCATTTAATCACAGATAACATTTTGGCTGAAGAACTGACATATGTTATAAAAGGCCTCGTACCTTTCACAGACTACATGATCAGTGTGTCTGCTTTCACTGCTGTTGGAGAAGGACCGCCATCAGTTCTTATGGTCAGGACACATGAACAAGGTGAAATGTTTTAACTGTGCTGCTATAATAATTAACCTACATAACTTTTTTTACTGAACTTTTTTTTATGTTTCTAATAATTTATTTACTTACTTCTCTATTTTTCTGGCTTTGTTTAAGTTCCAAGCTCAGTACAAAATATATCTTACAAGAATATTAGCTCCTCCTCTGTTTTGCTGTATTGGGATCCTCCAGCAAGTCCCAATGGGAAGATCATTCATTATACTGTTTATGCGATGGAACTGGATACAAAAAGAGCATTCCACATGACAACTTTGAACAACAGCTTACTTATGACAGGTACAGTGTCATTTCATGAAAAAAAATAAAAATAAAAATTGCAAATACATTATACAAAGTATTTCTTTTTTCAACTTTATGTAATATAGCCATTTGCAAGGAGACCAAATCTCCTCCATCCACACTTAGGCGCATACACACACTTGCTACAACTGCATGTAAAAGCAAGGTAGGATCACTCCTGAGAGGTTTGTCTACTGTGGAGGAGTATGTAGGGAATGTGAAATGGGAGAAGAGGGCTAGGTAAGTTGAGCAGTAATTTGTGAAATGTGCCAAGTAGGAATTTCTGAAATATACTGAGTAGTAATTTGTGAAATGGATTTCTCCTTGGATTTTTTTCCTCACCCTCTTCTTTCCACATAGGAAAATATTCCTAAATTGTAAATTCTTTTTCAGACTTGATTTTTTTTTCACAGCATTCATCTGACATTAATAAGAATTTTCTTCTTCTAAGGCTATAATTTTGATAGCAATTGAATGAAGTTCATTCCTTATGGATTTCAGTTAGCATTAATTCTAATCAGTATTATGCATATTTTGATGTACACATACACATCCTGTGTTTTGACAAATAAATCATAAAGTTTACAGGTTTGAAGCTGGTTAACTTCTTTCAATATCTGTTGATTTGACTGAATGCTTATTTGGCCTTCCTTAAATAAATGGTATTCTACATATTCTGTCTTTTAGGTGCAGATGTGATCAAACCCTCTTAGAACAGTAACCATTTTGATTGATAGTTTTATAAGTAGCTATGAGGAAAAAAATATGTTTAAGAAGTCAGAAGTCAAGATTTCTTTTCTTAATCTTTTTAGGTTTAAAAAAATACACAAATTATAAAATTAGAGTTGCAGCCTCTACCACAATTGGAGAAAGTGCTTTGTCTGAAGAGAATGATGTTTTTGTGAGAACCCCTGAAGACGGTAAATACATTGTTTGCAATGATGATTTGATTTCTATATTGAAGTTTGCACTACTCGGACATATACATAAGGAAGGGAAGAAAGTGTACAAATAAAATCAGTGTTTGTTGAAATTATTAGTCTTCTGTCAGTCAGTGACTTCATTCAGACCACTTTTAGGTAAGTGCTGGAAATAATGGTGAAAGCTGTAGCATGAACAGCATTCAACTAATTTCGACTCTGATAGACAAAAGGAAGGTTTTTACAGTGAATGATACTATATGCAGTTGGCTTTGTGCAGCTTTGGGATGCTATTAATTATAAGACTAATCAATAGTTTTAATGTAAAGTACGATAGTGCTTTGTGAAGATTTCTGGATCTCCCTTGCTTGCTTGCATGGCAGTCCCCACCCATGAAGGCAAAGGGTCAGTAGCTGGAGTTGCCATTGGCCTCTCCAAAGAGATGTAGGAACTTGATTTACAGGGTAGAGTCATGAGTGTTAAACCTTAATCTTTTCTTATGTCTATCAAGTTTATATTTTTCACTGGTTTCAGCAAAGTTATTTCTAGTTTTTGTCAAAGTAATAAAAAAGATAACTATTCAGTTGTCACTTTTCTCTCTTATTGACAAATACACTACAGTATAAGTAAAGCAATTAAGTGATAATAAAGGAGAGAAAAGGATTACAGGAATCATGGGGATTTAAGAACCTTAGATGATCTGAATAACTAACCAAAATATCAAACAGTGAAACTTAGTGCTTATCATTTTTTTAAAGGTTGCATGCATCTGTGCCATTAGTAGTTTGGAGAGGAAAGGCATATGGCAAGATCAGATAATTACTTACCTAAATATCTTTTTCTCTCAAAAGTTTACAGTTTCTAGTCTTTAAGCATTACAGAAATCTGTTCAGAGTGGAGTTTAAGGCCAACAGTTCATCCATTGGTAACAGATGTGTGGAAGCCTTGAGGAAACTATAGAGAACCGCCCCCCTCCCCCTCCCCCCCCAATAATTCCTGTGTTTTTATAAGGCTGTGTGTAATTACTCTTTTCTTCTGAGGTTATTTAGGTTGAGATTGTTGCTTCCTAACTTTAACCAACCTAGCAGTGACAGTTTTTTTGAGTCTTGAAAAGAGAGATACCCCCAAATAAAAGATTAACTACATCAGTCTTAGATTACTTATGTTAGGATGGAAGACACTAGGCTGTTACATTTAAATGCTTGACCATGCCAGATAAACTGCAAAATGCTTTTCAATTGAAAATTAAGCTTCTTCATGTGGGAAATATCTATGCAAGCAGTCTTATCATCCAGAGCGTAGTGATCTGTTACAGTTTACACTTTTCATTCACAGGCTCAGAAATCAGGGATGAAAGTTATTTGTGAGACCTTTTGTTGTGAGACAAAAATAGTCATGATAAATTCTGAAATACCTAGGTTATAGGTATTTATACACAAACTGGATCTCATAATCCTGGGTTCTTAGTACATTTTATTAGATTTTTTAGGCAGGATATTTCAGAGGTGAAGTGGTGAAGCCTTCAAAGGAATCAAGGTTGACATTCAAATTGTATTTATTTTTTTCATAAGTGTGGCCCACTCCTTCAACACTTCCATGCATTATTAGCTCACTGGAGTCACATGAACTCATATGTTGACAGTAGATTTAGTCAACACATTACCCTGGAGCTGGACTTGTTTTGTGTGTGACCTTCACACCAATGCTTGTGAGATTTACACTGGGGTCTTCATGGTCATCAGTTAGCAGCTGTATCAGTAAACTAAAGGGAATTTAGTTACAGTGCATACAGTCCCTTTTTCATTCAGTGGTTGGTTGAGTGAAACAAGGTGGATGGTTATTTAAGAGGAAAGCAGTAAGATGGCATTCAGTTAAATTTAATGAACCTGAATTTGAGGAAATTTGGGGGATCAGTCTGTATGAGAGCAGTAGACAAAAGAGAATATTTCTTAATAAATGAACGTTTTGGATAGATTTATAAGTGAATTAGAAAAGAAATTCCAGAAAAGCTGAAGTGTCTGAAATTCAGAAAGATGCCTAGTTTTACAAGTGGAAAAGAAGACATACTAAAATTAACTGAGTTAAAAAGTGGTAAAGTTTTGAGAAGGAGAGTGAGTAGCAAAATGGTAGCAAAAGGAGTAGCCCAGTTAGCTAATCTAAGCATTAGGATCCAGTAGGTTTATGGGATCAGTTCTACATTCAATTAATTCAAAATCTCAGAGGGTTTCTTTTTTCTCTTTGATTTCTGTATTGCAGAACCAGACTCCCCACCCCAAAATGTAGAGTTAATAAATGTAACTGCAACAGGAATAAATCTGAGATGGTTACCACCTGAGCAGCCTAATGGTCTCATAACTCACTATGAGGTTCTGTACAGTGATTCCAATGATATATTTGTTAAAAATGCCACGTTTACAAGTATATCACTAAGTGAAATGAAGCCATATACCCTCTACAACATCTCTGTAAGGGCATTCACTAGACTTGGCCATGGGAATCAGTCATCTTTACCACTTCTGGTGAGAACTTCTGAAACTGGTGAGTATATATTTAAAACCCAGTAATTTCCATAATCAATTCCTTTATGGCATTTCCTGCCTAGAAGATCAGTTAGTTAATTTTAAAAGTACATGTTTGCTTTGCAAAGCAGTAAGCTTGAACCATGTTTTCTCTTTTATATACAAGGTAAAACTAACGAAATAAATAATAAGGAAGCTTAAGAATTAAAGAAAACAGCAGCAAGTTTAATGTCTGATGGATGTCATATATTTTACTATTTGTCCTTGAAGATTCCTTGTCAACAAAATAATTTTTTTGTAGGAAGGGAGGGATTTCAAAAATGAGTGCAATTTGTAATTCAAGTTACAAATTGAAATTTTATAAGAATTAGACCTTGATGGTTAAAAAAAAAGAAAATTCACAGATAGATGCTGTTTTGTAGCAGGAAAAGTTATCTCTTTGAAATAAGTTTGAGAAGGTACAGATAAAACCAGATAGCAGAGAATTAGAGTGGGTGAAAGTTTTTCAAGGAAGGAAAGTAAATTTAAAAGTTAGGATTGGTAAGAATGAGCATTAAAGAGGTGTAGCAAGGCACAGGAAGAGACTTGAATAAGTAAGTATCTGTAAGGTAGGACAAGGGAAAGTATTATATGAACAGAAGTTAATTAAATTTTCAGTGGAGCTAAACAGGAGAGGTACTGGAGAAAAAGCTGAGGATAATGGTTTACATGTAGGAATAGATGTTTGGGTTAAGGTGTAGAATCAAAAATGAAAGGTGGCTGGGTAGAGATATGAGGTTAGTTTCCTTGAAGACTCAGCCATATCCAGGTAACAATGGTATGATGATCATCCTTTATGAGGGGGCTAGTGCCATCTTCACCTATTTGCTAGCTCAGACAATAACCTTCTTTGTCTATACCTAGAGCTAGCACTGGAACTAAGCATGTTGTTTATCACATTTTTCTCAGTAAGGAAAGATAGGTACAGGCTGCTGTATCTTAGGTTAGGGAAATGCTCATTGGTTGTTAAGACATAGTGGAATCATGATGAGCTCCTTGTCCTTCTTGTTTCTGAAATTAACTTTGATTTTTCCTATATGAAGTAGTCTAGGCCTGCCTAACCACTCAAGCTCTTAAGGAACAGTGACGCAAACACCTAGTTTTTAGATTGCATGAAACACTAGTCATAATAGGAACACTAAGCTATCTCTGCCAAAAGATTGTGCTACTTTTAAGGACTATTTTGGTATGTGTACATAGGCATGTAGGCACTCTTCCAAATAATAAAATGTCCTTAGATGTGACTTTTTTTATTGCTCTCTTTAACTTAGACATCCGTCTTTTATTGACTTTGTATTCTAACAGAGTTCTTTCTCAATGCCTAATGCCATCGATGCTCAGAACAAAAATCTGAATCCCAGCTGTGTGTGATAGAGATGAGAAGCTTGAGAAGCTGCAAAAATATTTTGTGAGACAACAAGAATAAAACTAGGGAAGGATATGCAAAATAGAGCATTTTGAACGAAATGCAGCCTATTAATGGGCTGGTGTGTTTGAAGAGCTCTTGGGAGTTCTCTATTACCATTTTACCATGAAATTAGGCAGAACTGTAAGCTGATTTCACTGCTTCTCATGGCATTTATCCCCTTTCTGGATACTGCGTAACCATAAATTATCTAGCCTTTTGAATGCAAAGCTTCATCACGTGTTAGTACATTTATAAGAATGTTTGGGGCATTCTAAAACCATCTCCATGGCTTACTTGACCTTCTGGGCAAATTGTGTTGTCACTGTAGGATTATGGTTTTCTGCAATAAGATACATTATGCTGTCAGTCCAATTTTGGGTAGTGGAAAATATACTTGTATATTTGTTTGGGGACAGGCAGACACATGTACACAAAAACCAATTGTCATGACACAGCAAGGGCAAGCTGCTTTGTAAGGGATGGGGATCCAAGAGCTGAGAGCATCCCTGAGCCAATAAGGCAAGGTCCTCACTAGCTGGGACTTGTCCCATCAATCCCCAGTGAAGGGAGCAGGGGAGGTTTGGGGGTGGCAACCAGAGCAGCCCAGAGCTGAGATTGCCAAAGTCCACATTGATAAAGCAGCTCTGAGATCGAACCCAGAAAGTGAGTTAGCAGGTTCAGTAACACCAAGCCAGATGCAACCCAGTGACTGCTGAGCAGGTCTGCAGTGTTGGGGCAAACCTAAGGTCATGCTGTAACATCAGTCTGCAAGTCAGGGTCTAGATCAGTGGATCCATGGCCAAGCACAGCCATGGTAGAGATGCAGCAGGAGGTGTAGCTCAGGCAGGGGCAAAGCATGAGAGCCCCAGTTGAAAGCAGCTCCCAGGGCCAGCAGTCAGCCCTGGCTGCAGCCTCGTTGCAGCATTGTGTGGGAGCATGTCATGAGCAAGAAGGAGCCAGTCCTCAGCTACACTACTGCTGAACAGGCCCTCCAGAAGGGGCGATGCTTTCAGGGCCCTTACAGCAATATGTTGGGTTCCCTTCGTTTTTCCATACAGGTATTTATATATGCAGTTTGTATAGGTAACCCAAGGAAAAGAAAATAAATGCAAATTATGATACAAAGTATTCATTATGGCAACCAATATGGGAAATCTCCTACCAATGGCTAACTTGGAGAACTGCAGTGATAAGAATGGGGTGTTAGAAGTAAAGCTTAGTGTCATGCTTAAGATTTTTTTAACTGTTAAGATTTTTAGTGACCTGTATCTTGTTGTTACAGTGTGTATCTGACATGGTTTTGAACTTCCAATTGGCCTCTTTTAACATTTATTTTATGCAAAAAATAGGATAAAAATCCAAAAGTTCACAGTGTCTTTCATTTAAACTGGTTTAGGGAAATGCTTAACAAATCAATGAAACTGAGGGTAATCTATGAGTCTAAATTTTGTCTTCTAGTTCCTGGTTCTGCACCAGAAAACATAACCTATAAGAACATCTCCTCCACGGAAATTGAATTATCATTTTTTCCACCATCCGTTCCCAATGGAATCATACAGTCCTACACAATATATCTCAAGAGGATGAATGGAACTGAGCAAAGAATCATAAACACTACTCTTCTAACACTACATATTACAGGCCAGTATATAATGATGTGGAACATATGACAACTGTAACTTGCTCCGAGAAGGGATCAACAGGCTGATGCAGATCAATTATTTTGTTGGTTGGATATCATCTTGTCCTTATATAAAGTTACATGTTACTTTTCCTGAGAAATAGCCTGTTGTGACATGCTGTAATATAGTGAAATGGAGCACAAATGTTATAGTCTCTTATAAAACTTGTTGTATTTTAGAAGTTTAAAATACAAGGAACTTCAATAGGTTTCTTTGCATATCTATCATCATACCAAAGTAAACAATCAAGTCACCTATGTATGTTTTCCTATTTTATTCTGAATAAAAAGAAATCCTTCCCATTCCACTCACTTTTGCATCTTTTTCTATGTTGTCTTTATTACTGAGGCATGACACAGCAGTTAATGCTGGGAACTCAGTACCTTAACCAGCAGATTTCAGAATAAATCCAAGAACAAATGTAAAGCATTTTAGGAATATGAGGTATGAACTGTTAAGTAGGGCTTTTCCCCTTCTTGTTCATGCAGAATACTTTGTGTTCAAGGTTTGTTAATGCATATTTCAGTCTCTAAACACAGCGATCAGTGTAAATTATGGGCCTAATCAGAATATCAGAACTACTTATGGTCCATTCAAAACCCTAATTTGGCCCAGTGGATGGTTGTTTTATTGAATTCTTCTTCTTTATTTAGATTTAAAGAAATATACAGAATATACTGTACAAGTGTCTGCTAGTACCACAGTGGGGGAGGGCCTTCGTAGTTCACCTCTGCATATACTGACTGATGAAGATGGTAAGTCAGAACAGAAGTTGCAATGTATCATCATCCGCCTGTAGTCCTAAACTATTCTTGCACTTCATGTCAGATATGTGTTGGGTTTACATACTTTTTTTTGCAATTATGTCTCTGTATTGATATCTATACCTGTCTACATGCAAACTTTATCTATCTATCTATCTATTGGTTATTTAATGTTTTTATGAGTACAAGCTATGTGAAATGGCATGATTACTATCCATGGACATTTTGGTCTTACCAATATCTTATTAATTTGAAGAATCTTAATTTGCTAACGTAATCTAATACACCACATGGTTAAGTACTGTGTTTGGTTCTAGAGATGTAAGAGCTGGAGAAAGGGAAAACCACCAAAAGGCAATTTGAATGGTCCAGCGACATTTCTGGTTCTTCTGTTTGGAGATTTGTGGATTCTTCTAAACAAATGGATGTGAAGATACACATGTATAGATGTAGAATTATTAATATTATGAAAATGCTCAAAGTCCATTATCTGTAGTGCTGGCCTTCCAAATTGAGCAGGGGAGCTTTCTGCATTGCAGGTTGAGGGTAGAACACAGTCATTGCATCCCTGCTAATTAGTACAGTGGGTCATAAATTTTCAGAGGATCTTTAAAATTATATTTGTTCTTTCAGTACCCAATTTAGTTGTAGAAAGTTATCATTGGTCCCCTCTATTGTTTCTGGAGGGGGAATCCTGAAATAAATTCAAAGCAAAATCTCAGCTTAGGTGCTGTGACTCAGATTTTGGAGGAGTCTGTCTGTCCCTCTTCGTTGCACAGGGAGGAAGTCTCTGGGAATGTAGCCTAAAGTAACACCAACACAAATATCCCACCAGCCATTCCCTAATTAAGTCTCTTCTCATGTCTTAGGGAGCACTGGCTTGCCTAAGATCCAGCTTTAGATGATAATGGATCTTTGGAGATCTCCAAGATGTTGATGGGCTTACTTTCATACTGTCAGTAATAAGCCTTTGCTCAAGAGTAACATTGCTGGAGCATACTGGGAACAGCAGATTTGGATAAACACATCTTTTTCATAGAGTATTTTTATTTAGAAGAGCATAGATTCTATTTTTCAGCAAAAGATTCACTGAAAAAGAACCGTAACATGAGCTAGACATTCCAAAAAAACTTGACATTCACAGTATGACAGAGCTTTTATTATATAGCCACTGAAGATAATATAACAAGTAAAACACTAAATACAGCTGTCACCATTTTTTGCTAGTAAATACAGGCATTCACTGAGTTCAGTGAACCTTTGTCCATAAAATGTTATTTTTTTTTAAATGTAGAGAGTTCTGAAACCTTTATGCCAACTCCTGAAATAGTGAAAGATGGAACAACTGAAAAACAATATTTATAATACACCACATGTTCTTTGTTCAGAGGAACACAGTGTTCCAAGGTTCAGACCAAATGTTTCATAGATTTGCTAATAGCTGTGCTCATATTCTCAATTTTCATGCATGACTACAGCTATGACCTGAATTTTTAGTGCATGATGCTCTTTGGTTTAATTTGAGAAAAACAAAAGTAATTCTAATATTACTTCATAGTGATACATATATCTGTGAATCAAGATAAGAAAGATTTACTTTTCTATAACATGCTAATACAAAGCTATATCACTTAACGCATGCATAGGTATATTTTTCCTCAGCAGTATTTGTATGATCTTCAGAATAAAATCAAACACAATGTAACATTTTCATTTTCTTATGTTGTTTCCCTACGCAGTTTTGATGTGGTGTTGTGTAGAGTTCATCTTAAAATTAATTTTAAGGGGTATCAGTCAATGCCTGTCTTTATATTTTCCCTTGTGACATGTTAAATGTGTGAATGTGGTCCTTATTTGATGAAGTGAATAGATTTTACCACTGCCTAGTGACCCCCATTTTTATAATCTCTCAATGACATGCTTAATAATCTTTTTCCCATCTTTTGGTGCTTTGTATATTACTTTACAGAACTTCTTTTTCCTCAGGGGAACTATCTGCAGGTTTTTACATGTGTTCATACCTATAAAGCTCTTGCTTTTATTAGAAAGGGAAAAAAAATTACAGCAATGTATTTGGATGGTAGGTGAATCACTGTGACCTACCCGTTGCTCTGTTTTCTCATGAAGTACTTTTTCCATTGAATCACAGAAACAGATGTCCTAACACCACCATGCAAAATCTTCTTTTATCATCTGTCACAAAAACGGAAGAGAAGCTGTGCTTTAACAGTAGTTGATGGGCAGTATACTGGTGTCGTACAAAGTTCACTTTCCATCACAAATAATTAACTACCTATTTAAGGGTGCTGTGCATCCCATCGATCTTAGCTGTTTAACAAGATGTTGTGTCCTGTTCTCTCATTTTATAGCTCCAAGTTCTCCTCCAGAATCCCTCTCCGTAAAACAGTTGTCGGGTGTCATTGTGAAGTTGTCATGGAAACCTCCACTGGAGCCAAATGGAATTATCCTCTATTACACAGTTTATGTCTGGTAAGATTTTCTGGAAGTAGTTCTGAGGGTAAATATTAATCTGTAACCTAGCAGGAATGTTAGGTTTTTCTTGCACAGTGTGTTGATTACACGTGTTTGGAAAGCAAATATTCATCCAGTACTTAAAATGCTAGCCTTTTGTATATACAAATTCAGATATAATGTAGTAGCTGAAAAATGAGATAGTAAAACTTTGGTAAGCATTTCCAACATTTTTTTCTAAAGGTTATGTTATGGTAAATGAATTAAAATTTGAATTAGAGCATGGTGACTATATTCCTTATATTCTGATTAGGTCCATTGTAAGGCAGGACACGAGCCTATGCTAAATTGTCAAGGAGATTTCAAATAGTCTTAAAATAGAAAAATACTGCTTCCTGTTGTAGAAAACGTGTAAGAGCAATGTTAAGAGGCTTTGTATTTGACATCAGTTATGTCTACTATTACATTCTGTACTTATGATATTCGTAACAAATGAGTATTTTAAAACGGGGGGGGGGCGGTATTTACTTTGTTGTTTGGGGTTTTTTCTATCCTTTCTTTTTCCCTATTTTTTTTTCTGTCATTCCACCTGGTATCTTTTTCACCTTCAATAATTTTGTCACTTAAAACTTGCAGTTTCTGTCCTACTCTCTACATAACTTAATTTGGTCTAGTGATGTGGTATCTCTTCAAAGCTCTGTATAACTTTTGCTGGGAGAAAGAAGATTTTGTTAATGATCACTTTTAATATACTGCATTTATCTGCAGTATTTTACTCCTACTACTAAGGTGCAGGAAGCAAATGCTAATGTGCACCTTATGAGATGTGAACCAGATGTGGAAATCAGCAGTTATTACAAGCACACTACTATTGAGCTTACATTTATTATTTTAATGTTACTTGACAGTTTCGGGGAGGGTTTGGCCTCAGTTCCTTCTGATTTATTTTTTTTTTTTAATTATAGCTGCTGGTTAAGCAGTGATAAAGGGAACAGGAGTAAGCTCTTCTTTCCAGAAAAGTCAAATTAGGCTTGTCTGGTTACTGCTCCTTTATTGGCAAGGTCTGGTGATCTTTAGCCACCAAAACAAACCCTACTAAATTAAAGACTATCCTCTGGCTAAGAAAGAGTTAATTCACAATAAGGATTATGGTTTTGATACAAGCTGTGTTCAAAGACTTGAGGTTATACAAGTTTTTATCTTTATATTGCCTTAAATCTGATTGGTTTTGTTATTATGACAAATGAGTTAGTAAGAATTATTTTTTTAAACTGTTGATTGAGCCATCTTTCTAAATATATAAATCAAACAACCACACAACTTTTTGCAGTAAGCCTTGTCCTTTTTCCTTCCACATTCTCCTTGCTCTATCTGTCATTACTGTGCCATATCTAAAATTAGAGAGGTATTAGGTATCATCTTGAGGCAAGGACAAGTGGACAAAAACCCTCATTGCCTTCAAAGGGGCCACAACTTCACTCCTTCCTCAGAGTCTGGTTGGAGTTTTTTTGAGGGGAGGAAGAAGGGAGAAAGGGAGAAGAGGGAAATTTTAAGTATTTAACAGAATTGTCTATGCAATTTCATGAAGTGCATTGCAGTATGAGATTTGACAAGGTAAACTGCCATGCCATAGTTGCTGCATTTGGGAGGCATTCAATAGATTCTGGGGGAGATTGCTGATCCCAGAGCTTCTCAATAAGGCAGAAATAAGAAATTTAATACATACATTAAATAAATGATCTTTCTCTTAAATATATTGGAACAGAGATATAGAGAATTTGATAGCCTTTCTTTAATGTATTTGGAACTAGGATCCACAACTACTAGTATAAAGAGGGTAATATCTGTAATGTCTTGATTGTTTCTATTTTTCAAAGCATTTGTCACAGGGCAGCCTACTTTTGGGCACTAGCAGGTAGCAAAGCAACATTCTGTGTGCTTTAAGTCTACAATATTCATACTTCCTGACTCTGCAGTTCTAGAATATTAATGGCATATTAACAAAATTGCTGAACTTGCATATAGCTATTGCCTTTTGTCATTAGCCTGTCCTTTCTAACTGTGCCTGCTTTTGGGAATGCTTTTTTGGAAAATAAGATGTTATAAGAATGCAATTACTCAGGGCAGAAGTGTTTGTAGTAGTAAGCTGTGGATTTTCTTCTTATTTAAATTATAGCCAGCAATGTTTTTCCATACTAAGAATATATTAGGCACAGATCCAAGAAAAGATGTCTTTTCTTTGTATAGAATTTGATGACTGCAGCAGCAACCTTTTGTATTTCTATACTGACTATTCAAAATGTCAGAAGTTTGGGAAAAATACAGTATACCTTCTTTGTTACCAAGAGCATTTTACATGTCAAGAGACATTCCACTCAAAATCTGAAAGGGATAGGGAGAGTTTAGTCTTTTTGTTCTCATGTTTTCTCATTCCAATAGTTTGGTAGTATAACTTTGTTTCAGGAGTAATATAACTTTATTTCAGGAGTATCAGACATTGATCGTTGCTAATGGGGCATTCATTCATTGATCAAAGGATGAAAATCAGCCCATCTATTAATTTTGAATCAACATTTCTCATTTTTTTTTTTTTTTAAGAATTAAAACTCTTTCTCTTGTTTGTGAAGAGCTCCTTGGTGGCTTCTGGAGTAAGATATTCAGTTTTCTTGTCAAATTATCATCCCTGTATAAAATCCCATTAAAGATACAGGACATGCACTCATACAGAAATCAGGAATGGAATATTAGCTAGCTTTTTTTCCCTGCTACTTTTTTTTGTAAAAGATTAAATTAGTTTAACGAGGAATAGCAGACTTTTGAATTCAGGTTAGCTATTTCTGTATCTTATTTTACTTTCTGATAAGCATTTCATGCCTATGCTAATACCAGTTTTTTATTAATGTTGGATCTTACAGTCTTTCTAGGCGGGTTTTGACCTGACTAGAGTTCCATTCTGATCCCTTGCTACATTCCACCAGAATTAACTCAGCACCAGCTAATTCCTGTTCCATATCATCTTCTATTATTCCATTTATAACTTCAGCCTTCTGACCAGTTTCACAGAGTCACAGTAGGGCATGCTCCCTGCTATAATCTTTTTATATTTTGCTATTCCTGTCCAGGGAGACAGTTTAGTTATGCCCTACCGTGTCCTTCCCAAGGGTACCACATAACTATTAGATAGCAGTTACTAGACATACATGCTTCTCCTTGAAATTCTGTCTAATCATTGTCTTTGCTGATGTAATTTATGAATGCATTTCTGTGGGGGTTTTGTTCTGGTTTGAGGGCAGAGGGGTTTAAAGCAAAATTAAGAGCACTATTGTGATGCAATGCTGCAAGTGTGCTTATCAACATAAAAGACAAAAGTTATCCCAGTCTTTTTAAATGTCAAAATATTTATAGTTACCACAATACTGCATTTTTCAATATTGTGTTGTATGCCACAGTTGTATACATAAAGAAATGGTGTGCAGATATAATTAATAAAGTAACCTTTTCCTTAGGAATAAGATGTCAAAAAGGAGTGTTAATGTAACAGAAACATCATTGCAGTTCACAGACCTGGAACATAACTATGAGTATAGTGCTTACCTAACAGCAAGTACGAGATTTGGAGATGGGAACATAAAAAGCGATACTATAGCATTCAGAACTTCTGAAGGAGGTAAGCTTATGTATAGTATGACTCTTTCATTTAATTCAACCTTACATGTCTGTCAGCCTTATTTAAATTAATAAAGCTACTCAAGTAGGAATGGCATTTGACTGGTCAAGAAGAGACCTGCCTGTCTCGTTTGTGTCTGTACATATATCTATGGCTCTATAAAGTTATGATGGGTGTTTCTGTTAATTTACTGAGTAAAACTTCACATTTCCCTTCAAGACAAGTCGTATTAAACTAAATTAATTTTAAATTTTGAAATAAATTAATTTTATAATATATTTTAATAGCTCTTTGCTTTATCTTGCTGTGATACAAGTTCTGATACAAAAGATACTCTTTAGAGTCTATCTTACAAGTCTGAAATGGTTTTAATTTGAAAATGAAATCTGTAAGTGTACAGTGATTTATTTTAATGACTTTATAATTCCAACACATGACTTTTGTAAAGGATTATACTGTATACTGTACTTTGAAAGTCATTCATTATTGTTTCTGGTTTTCCTGTCAACTCTGTTGCTATAATCCATCCCAAAATGGATAGTATGTAGGCATATTTCAGAACCATCCTGCATAGATAAAATGATTTCCCAGCACACAATCACTGGCAGGACTAGCCATCCAAGCCACCCCTCAAAAGACTATCATCTAAATCGTCAGGCTATAGGTATTCCCTGTCTTTGCTCTGGAAGCTGTAGTGGAAACATTAGGGCAGGATTTTTAGGAACTGATTGTGGAATTCCCCCTCCAATTAATATTTTAGTATTTTAGTATTTTATACAAACTTGAAGAGCACAAAGCAAGAGAGATAAGGTAATTTATAGTGTTCAGTATTCTGTGGCATGTTGTTTAGAGCACTTTCTTGGATGGCAAGAAATAAGTATTTAAATTCTCTTAAACCAACTCAAGGAACTGAATTTCAGTTTCCTACATTGCTGTGCTCCTGAAAAAGACCATATGCCCATATGCTGCCATTCTATTAGGAGGAGAGGCAAACTGAAGAAGATGTAAAGGAGTCCATCCTCCATATTTAACAGGCTGATGAAAGAGGAGAAAACAGAAATGCTTATACTGTCCAGGCTTATGTATCTGAAATATCTACTTGAATCGGGAGCCTAAATTCTGTTTATCCTTAGCAAAAGGAGAACAATGCTTCTAATTTAGTTTTTTTTCCCTATAAGCATATATAGAGTGTAGAAGACTCAGTCAACTTCCATGGCTGCAAATTAGACTTACCACATGCCCAAAGCAGTGAGTACAGGACAAATTCGGTAAGGGTATCTGCTTAAAAATGCAGCTAAGTACAAACAGGTATGAAAAAAAATTAAACAATTCCATTTTCAAAATTTATTTACATCTCCTATTTTATTTCATCATTCCCAGAAGCAGTTTTTATACCATAATCACAAATTTATTTAATTTAACATAGGATATCAAACCTATAGTGCATGTTTCTTGGGCACTAAAATGTACAAAGCCTTGAGTTAGTTATGCTAAACTTACATTCTTCCAGCACCAAGTGATCCACCAAAAGATGTTGTGTACAGGAACCTTACTTCCACATCAATAATACTATTCTGGTCTCCTCCTCAAAAGCCTAATGGAAATATACTGTATTACTCAGTTTACTTCAAAAATAATTCAGGAATATTCATACAGGTAAGCTTTTTTTTTTCTTTTTTCATTCTTCTTTTCTAGAATTCAATAAAGTGTACTAGTGATTCATTAAAGATGAAATCAGTTTTAGGGTTACCAATATTGGTTTTTTTCATATGTTCTTTATCACAAGGCAGTTTTTAAACTTATAAAGACAGAAGAACATCTTGGAATTGTGCCTCTCATTGGACATTCATCTAACTGAGTATTAAAGCTAATAGGTCTTGTGTATATTCTGTATATATTCAAAGTTCATATGTTCATGTATATATACACATACACCTAATATATGCACAACATAAGTAGACATTGCATTTATTACAAATCCTTAAGATTGTTTATTTTAGTTTAATCTTTCAATTTGAATACATTTCTATAACAGTTTTTGTTTTACTTTTTTAATGCATGTTTTTACAGTACTGAAAGCAAGAAGACAATGTCTAAGTAGTGAATACATTATTATTTCATATTTTTGTTACTCTCCAAAGGAAATTACTGTTCAGTATATTGAAACAAAGATATTGAGATTCCTCAGTTAAAGCATAAAAGGCAAAATGTTATTTATAGGTTTTTTTGTGATCTACACATTTCCATGTAGGCTTTTCTGTTGCTACTTTCATCCTTAGTTATGCACCGCATATATTAATATTATGCCTAGTTTTTCTATTCTCCTGTCTAAGAATATATTATGATACAGAAATACAATAAGAAGAAATAAGTTTTCTTACAATAAGAAGAAATAAGCTTCCCATACAGGTTTTTGGTCACAAACTTTATACATGTGGAAGAAAAGAAAGAAATATAAATTCATGGAGAAACTAATGCATGAAAAAATACCTCTACTGAATAACCTCATGCTCAAGAGGTATGGTGTGAGGTATGTGTGTTTGAGGATAACTAGAAAAAAGTGTTCACAAATCTTGCAAATACCTGTGGCTGAATAATTGCTGTCATACTTCAGTGTATACACTTCTCCGACTTCTGTGAAGTTGTGTGGTGCCAGGCTCTGTCTGCATAGTTTTAGGTGCAGGCGTGCCATGAATTGACATTCTGATGAGATTAAAATAAGGACTACAGTTCAGAGCTTCAGGCTCTGCTTGCACTGTTGGTACACTACTGTTGGTAGCATTTTTCTCCCTGGAGAAACCTTTATACCTGAATTAGCCCATCTGATGAACAGTGTCTACATTTATTCAATTCTCAATAGAAACAATTTTAGAGGAAGACTATGGACTTGGGCTATTCCTGCCTTTAGGAAGGTGGCACTCTGAGTGGAATAAGCTGAAACTGTTTCACTGAGAGCTAAAATCCCTCTGGATGTTCCCAGGGCTCTGGAAGTAAAGGAGCAAGATAGGGAAGATGGAGCAAAGTATCACCGGCCCAGCAAGGTGAGGGTCTGTGGCATATGCAGACAGTTATAAGCTGTATGAATGTATGCACACATACAGTTTACAACTATCTGTAACATAGGAGTATAACCCTATAGCTGCAGGGTGTCTTGGTAAGTTTTGTATTGCATGTGCTTGGAAAGAAATAATCCTTAGCTGAATACTTGGCATCTAGGTCACCATTCTGGTTATGTTTATCCAAACTGTATTTTCAGTTTGGAAATGATACAGGTAAAATATAATCTTTTCAAATTGCTAGGAACCCCACCTTCTCGGACATGCTGCTATAGGCAGTCATTCTCTGTTGTCTTTCATCTGTTTCTTTGTTTGGGAGATAGTAACAGAGGTCAAAGTTTTAAAGCATATCTTCTAAATGCTGGGAAAAGCCATCCTGGCTGATGCTCAAGAATATCAAGCAAATAAACATCTTCCAATGTTATCATAATCTGAAATAGATATTAAAGTCAAACTAAAGCTAGTACTACTCTGTTGTCTCAAGTTCTCAGCTCTCACACACAGGCTTTGATATGCCTGAGGAGTTTGAGAATATGTGAGAATCTGTTTATGAACATGTTAAAATCATAAAATTAGTAGCTGCAGAGTAAAGAGAAAGGATCTATGAAAGTAATTGTCTCATTGCTAAATACTAATCTATAATTGATATAATTGGCTTGAATAAACTTTTATTCAAGCTTTTTATATTTATATTTTATTAGAGAGAAAGTGGAAAAGGTGCAAATTTCAGTACAGATACCAACTGTCCTGCTCTGGCATATCACGCAGGGGAACCAGGAGCTAAGTAGACAAAAAAAGCCCACAGCCCTTCTAGAGACTGAACAATAGACCCCAAACATCCATCCATTGTACTTCAAGTCAACCTAAGTGAACATGACTGGATACAGTTCAGAGTGAAATTCAGCTTGATCTGTCCTCAGGATGCAGACAAGGGATACAAGCAATGTGTTATATTAACAATCAATCATTTTCTTTTACCAATATGAGCAAAATAGGGATAAAGAGGAACTTTCCTAAAATACACTATTGCACTTAAAAAGGAAACATATTCTTCACTTAGTCTGATACTGGAACAGTGTAGATTATTAGCCCTCACAGTGTCAACACTCTCACGTGATTACCAGAGTCAAGTATGCAATAGTCTAAAATAACAGCGTAATACAATGAACCTAAAGAAGTAAACAGAACAGGGGGAAAAGGTTAACAGTGAAGAACAGCAGCACTGTGTTTCCTGTACACAACTAGTTACCACTTTATGCCACTGGAAATTTTTGCTGCTTCCTGAGGTGAAGATACTACTTTCTGTTGGCACTTTCATGGCCAGTGTGTATTGCTTACACTTAGCTGCTTTTAATAATCTGATACTTTGCTATGTCAAAACTTCTTTCATGTATGGATGAAGAAAGAGGCAGAAGGAAGAATTTCTTCAGCTGTAGCCAAAGATCCCAAGCTGTTTGCTTTCATCTGCAGCCACATTTAATTGTAAAACTTCCTATAATGTTCTATCCCCAGGGTACAATTAGTGCAAGTTCCATCTTTTCTCAGTTTGTACCCACACAGTTCTTCCTGCTCACCCTTACTCTTAATTATGTGCTCATTCTTTTGTACTATTTTGTTATATCAGAAATTTAATGTAATCCCCAGTCCTTGGGCTACTCATAGACAGGGAACTACCACTTAAACAGCTTTTGTTGAACCACCAAAAAGCCTATTGTTATAGTGTTCATATTGGTTCACTGAGTCCCTAAGTGCTGGACAGCTGACTAAATTGTTAAGGTATGCTTTTTGAACTAAGAGTTGGATATTCAGCTGTTCATACCAGTAAATTCCTATTAAATCTAGACTCAAAACTTGTTGTGGTACCTTTGACATTTTTACCTTGAAAACTCAGAGAATTAGTTAAGGTCTTTTAAAAAATCTTAGATATCACAAAAAAAGTTAATTATGAATAATTACAATATCTAATAATAATAGGAGGATAGTAAAATGGTGCTTCTGGGTCAGAAGGTTATGTACTGTGCTTGAGCATCAAAAATTTAATTATGTACCTTAGAATTTGATTCTCCTTTTCCTGTCTCTTACCTTACTCAAATGTAAAGCAAAGGTCTTCACAGCCCTTTTTGGTTAGTTACATAAAGATGGTGCAAGCTTCCATCTATGTTTAGAAGAAAGTCATATATTAAAAACTCCTTTGCATTTTGACTGATGTTCACCTAACCTCATCTTTCAGACAAACCTAACAGTGTGCTTTAATAAGTTAATAGGAGTGTATGTAAAAATTTATACTGCCAATTTGTGTAGTGTCTGTTCTGCATCTAAAAAAAAGTCTTACATTTTCATTGACAGACAAACTGTTTACTTATGTTATGTGAGAACTACTGATGGTAGGCGAAACTAGGTGCTCAGATATTGGTGTAAAATCTCAGGTAAATTAATGAGAGTATCACCTATTGCTTTCTGCAGAAAAAAAAATCATTTTGTCTGTACAAAAAATTGGTGAAGTGCTACATTAGTTATATAAATTGATATGTATTGGTGGCAGTTCTCAAGATTGCATACTGAACTATCAGTTTGCACTCAGTTGCATCTTTTAGCTATCTTTTAGCATGTGGTTTTAGTAAGCTTGTGTTTATATGTAGTATTTCTGAATTTAAACACGCAAACATTACAGTCACCTTTGTCCTGTTTCGGCAAGTCTGCTATCACAGCCTCTCTTTTTTAGGAAAGCATTTAATTTAAAGCCAGCTTTGATTTTAAGGAGGTAGAGTGTGTGAATAAGATGTTACACCGAAAATTGTGGGCAGGACAAATAACTGGAACATGTACTAGGCAGTGCATCAGGGGGGTGGACAAAATCCAGCTCACCATGAAAACATTGCTATGCAGAAAGTCCTTTGCTTTCCATAGTTTGGATCAGGCAAGGAAGACACATGTGTGATCATGTAATCAATCTATGGGCACTTAGTAGATGATACTTTTTGTTGTTTTCTTGTTTGCAATATGGATAAATGCATTGCAATATTACAGATGTAATGTGCTTTAACAAAAAGGTAGTTTGACAGTTAACGAATACAAACAGGAGAAGGAGTGAATTACATACTCTGTAGTACTTATAAGAAGTAACAACAGACATCATACAATAAATTACTCGAGTATTTCAGTAAAAATCAGGATTCATTAGGAGTCAAAGTTTAGGTTTATGTCTCCTGAACATTAAGGTGAATCATCTGTTGGTGGTGGTGATGGCTAAATGGGAAACTGAAAAGAGAAATCAGTGAATAAATAACATTTTCAATGGCAACACTTATTTTATTTCCTTTAGAATTTCACAAGTTATGGTAATGACAGCAATGGCAGTATGTCCCAGTCTGCAGTTCTGGATGACTTGGCAAAATACAGCCATTATACTCTATGGCTAACAGCAAGCACAGCTTTTGGAGATGGAAACAAAATCAGTGAAATAATAGATGTGTATACAGATCAGGACAGTAAGTTAATAACTTTTTTAATGCTCAGTATATATCAGTGCTTCTATTTATTAAGTATTCTCTAACTTTAAAAATTATTTTACTGTTATGATGGCAATGTTAAAAAAAAAAACCCAGTAAGTACTGCAGTATTTTTCTTTGCAAAGAAGGCATTTTGATCTGAGTCTTTCTCTTTTAATAGTTAAGAAAATAGTTCACAAGCTGCTTCTTTAGATACCAGAAATACAAATATTGTCTTAAACCACCATTAAGACTTTTATTAAACAAATTTAACATAGATGGCTGTTCATACATGGCTTCAAAATATTTTGCTTTTGATAATGAAACAGAAATGACTTTTAAAAGCTCTAAAAAATACTACAAGTGGGATTTACAGACTAATAATTGAACATTTATTTCTGTTTTAGTTTTGGATGCTTTATTGCTGTAATCCGTGCATTTATTTTTTGCTTATTATCTCTCATAGTCCCAGATGGTTTTGTTGAAAATCTGGTCTATCAAAACATTTCTTCATCTTCTGTAAATGTAAGCTGGCTTCCACCATCCCAGCCAAATGGCTTAGTCTTCTTTCATGTTTCTCTAAGTTTATTGCAACTGGGAACCAGTAAGGTATTGTCTTTCGTTACTTACAACACAAGCATCGTTTTTGACAATCTGGAGAAATATACTGATTACATTCTGAAAATCACACCAGCCACTGATAAAGGATCTTCTGAACTGCATGCTCTAAGTTTGCATATAAGAACTGATGAGGATGGTAAGATAAGTATATTTTTTTCATTCCTAAGGAAATGTAGAAGAAAAAACTAAATAGCTTTCTAGAAGGGGAAAACCAGAAAAGATTATGTTTACTTTTCTTATATTACTTAAAGCTTTTTTGTTATACAGTGACACAAACAACTGCCAGACATTTCTATGTTGAGACCATGAAATAGAATTTTCCAGTCATAGAACAACTTTAATTGATATCTAAAAGACACTTTTCATTGTAACTTGTATTTTCCTGAGGTTATCCTTGTTTTTCTTTTTCTTATTTCTTCATGTAGTTCCAGAATCAGCACCTATAATCAAAACATTTTCAAATCTCTCAACTACCTCAGTAATGCTTTCATGGGATCCTCCTTTTAAGCCAAGTGGTATTATAATAAGTTATGATTTAAATTTATTTGGTCCAGAAAGGAATAGCTCATTCTCTACCACCAATAATTTTATCATCTTGGAAGACCTTCTACCATTCACATTATACAGCATTTATGCAGCTGCAAGAACAATAAAAGGACTTGGCCCATTTGCCATGCTTCAGTTTTACACAGATGAGTCAGGTGAGCAAATTCAGTTATAACCAACTTTGAAATATTTGCCATGTGTTACTGCATCTGTCTTAGATCTGAAGATCAGATCTGGAGAAAGCTGAGATGAAAGATCCATTTTCCATTGGTCTGTGTGTGAAGAGCCTTCAGAAGAAGGAAACGCTACAAGGGGAGTGTTTTCTGAGTTTTCCTCCTCCCACCACAGTGTGCAAGAGGAGGTCACATTCTGCATAGGATTGCAAAAATAACTCCAGGGACAAATATTTTTTGTCTTTGGAATGTGTTGCAGTTTGCCAAGTGTCAGGGATTTTGAAGCAAGCATCAATACATTTCTCTTCATACTTCCACATAATTGAGAAATTATAAAATGTGCAAGTATTTCTGACACATTCACACAGGTCTCCTTTACATGGACCTTTTCTCACCCACATGGTAAATGATAGATCTTGTAAATGTATATTGAATTGCACTCAGTATGTGATGTAGGAAGTGAAATAGATTGCATTCCAACAATATACATGATAGAACTTTTGTTAAGTGCCTTAGTTCTGACAATGGGGTTGTTTAAGTGATGAATTGATTAATAGATCTCTAAAAAGATCCCTTGCTGACTAAACATGTATTCCAGATTAATGGAATTTGTTTGATGTCAAAGAGAAAGAAAAATATGTGAATAGCAAGGAAGTACTGTTTTGTTGAGTTTAGATGCAAATGGTAATAAAAGTCCTGCTTCTCCAAAGTGCTTGGTTTTGCCTGGTTTATTTGCAATTTGGAACTCAATAGCATTTCTCTTTTGCAGTGCCATTAGCTCCACCTCAGAATTTGACCATTGCCAACTACACTGCAGATTCTGTGTGGCTAAAATGGGATCCAAGTCCCAAGGCAAATGGTGTTATTATGAGCTATAATTTTAAGATTTATCAAAACAACACTGGAAAACTATTTTATCAGGTATGTTTATCATTAACAGTGTTTAATCTTTTCAAATACTCTTTTAATGCTCTGGGAATAAAATATATGACAAATATTTTAAATGTTTGTTATGCTCGTAGAATTATGAATCTCCTTTAAACTCCTATTTATTAAGACAACCTCCCACTATGCCTGTAATTCAATTTCTAAAATTAGATAGAAAAGAATTCTTAGATTTTAATTTTCTTTGAGCTTCTAATATTTCATTAATGATGAGCTTTATTAATATTTAGTTCATGTTTCAGTATATGTTTTATGTAGCTAATGACAGAAGCTACTTGTTTTGTGGATTTCTTTGTTTCACTATTTAGTATCTGCAGACTTTCAAGATTCAAAAAAGACAGGTGTTCCTTGTCATCTTGAAAAATGGCTAAATTTGTTTAGAGGCATGCATTTTTTATTTTTGCAGAATAAGGATAACAGAATAAATTTTAACTGAAATAGGTGCTATAAAATTATATACAAAAATTGACCAAGGCATTTGTATTTGCTTAAATCTGTTTGCTTGGGTGGCATCAAGAGACTGTAAAGGCAGCAGGCTGAGGCCAGGATTGCATCTCAGGCTTGGAAACTATAGAATCATAGAATCATATAGTGAGTTCTGTTCACCAGAGACACTTGTAAAAGCTACAGAGAAAAGACATTGCTGCAGTGAGTTATGAGTTTAAGATATGCAGGTAAGGAACCTGTGGAACTCTGAGGAGCTTCATTGTTCCCAGCTCCCTCAGCAATACAGTTCTTGCAGGGCATGCAAGGAGAGGCTTGTGCTGTTGTTATGTGCATGCATTGTGGAAATCATTGTGGCCTACTGTGCTACCTCCTATATAGGCTGCTGTTATTCCCAATTGTGGAACCAAATGCTGACATGATCCCAGTTTCTTCCATAGTCCTTGGAAGAGGGGAGCACAAGAATAGAAACAGTGGTTTTTAAAGCCAGCTGCCTTTGGAAACACATTCTTTGGGCACTCATGGAGACCACCAAAGATTATTCTCTTCTGTCCATCTGAGGCAGACTCAAACCCAATTAGAATACAGAAACTGGCTGGAGCACTCAAATGCATCTGCTATGCCTTACATTTTTTTCATGTGATCTTACATGGGCAAGAAATTAGATTTAGGTTGTGGCAGCAAGACAGGCAAAGCAATTTATATAGAAATATTGTAGTTAGGCACCATAATTCTCTGATAACTTGGATCCCACAAGATGTTCACAAGGTTTTCTTGCTGAAATTCAGCTCTTTCCCTGCTGCTATTATAGTTCGCTCAACATTTGCACAAAACATGCCTTGCCTGCTCTGGGAAAAAAAGCTACCAGGAACTGAACTGTGTTTTTTAGTTTTTTCCAAAGCTCTTCATTAGTCTCTGTGTCTGGCTAAGGTAGAGTAGAAGAAAAGAGAAATTATGGTCCATGACATCTTCCACTGCAGAGATGTAGTAAGGAAGTAGAATTTGAGAGGGGGTGTGTGTGGTGATGCAAGTTTTCAATACTGGTAAAAAAAAGGCATATGTGGAGTTAATCTGTTCTAACAACACTATGGTAATTATGATACCATCCTTTGGCATATCTTCCTTGTGAGCCACAATGAAAGAGGGACAGGAGAAGGGAAAGGAAGAATTTGACCTTGCATTCTTTTTCATTGAGTTCAACAGATACTTTGACTGAAAGCTACTCAGAGTAGGAAAGGCAAGACTGTGACTGTAAATCTTCTGTTCATTTCAGTGGGTTCAAGGTGAGGTCCACAATGTTTATGCAGATTAATTGCATACTAATAATTTTTCCTTCTTTAAGAACATTTCAGGTTCAAACCATGAGGCAAACCTTGTTGGATTAGAACCATTTAGCCCCTATTTTATCAGTGTCTCTGCATTTACCAAGCTTGGGAATGGCAATCAGTTCAGTAATGCTGTCCAATTTACAACAATGGAATCAGGTTAGATGTGACTTTTTCTAAGCTGCACTTTTGTTTATATGAATTTTCCTTGTATGGCTGAGCAACAGTCTTCCTCTTCTCTACAAAGAAAATGTAACATAACACTAGCTCATCGTCTTCTGCCAGTGTAACATTGATTCACATTCCTATTGTACCGGATAGGCTGGGTTTGAAGTTTGATGTCGGAAGTATAGAATTAGAAATGTCCTCATCTGAAATGAAAGGCTTATATGGCTACTATAAATCTTTTAATAGCATCACAGATAAAGGGAGTAAAATTAGATATCAGTCTTTGCAGATCAAAGCGTTAATTCAGATCCCTGTGAAAATAACTGAAACTTTAGCAGTATCAAAAGCAGCTGGACAAAAGATTGGCAAATGATCTGAATATTGTATTAAACAAATACAAATTCTTAATCTTTTTTACAATTTATTTTAGCTAGCCACTAAGTGTCCTAACTTGTTAGATCTTATTCTTCCTGACAACTGGGGAGGACTACACAATATAGAAGGCTTGATTAATTATGTTCAGTTTGGGCTTGTGCTTTCTACATATCTTTTGAAGGTTGTTTCGAAATGAAAAGTTGTATTACATGAATGTGAATATTCAACATTCACTAAAGAGAGCCAGGGAGCTCCGTGGATTTGTGAAACAGGCCTTTGTGCAAAACTGTAGCTCCTTAGCCAGGTCAGAGTTATCCCCAGGCTCATGTACATTAATAAAGGCTGTCAGTGCCAGAGGACTAGCATGGGTTAGAGGTCTGTGTCCAAACATCCAGGTTTGTTTAAAGTGACAGCAAAGGGAGCAGGTGAAGCATCAAGAGATCCAATGAGGTAACTACATTTTTTTCAAGACCACACTTCCAGTGAAATATTCTTCCCAGACCTGATAAAGCAGGGGTTCTGGGAGAAATGATGCTTTTTATTGTACCCAGAAGTTACAACCATGAGACGTCTGGACCATTGCTGAACTGATTCAGGTTGGCAATTGGATCCCTGCAGCTGGAGGTTGTCCTGCCCAAGAGCCATGGTCATCCATCAGTTGCCTCATTTCATCACTGACATTCCATACTTGTGGTACTTTCTTAAAAAATGCTGGGAAGACATTGCCCACAGGAGTGTGGTCTAGTCATTTTACAGCTTTTTGTCAGATTTTATGCTCAGCTAGTTACAGCATTGTTTCCTCCAGCCCAGATTTTGGAAATGAGCCATTTATTGAGGATCAAAACATATTTTTTTTCTCTCGGTGTTCCTTTTATTAATTTGTCTGCTACTGGAAAGTTTGACCCTTGCTATAAACATCAGGTCTGCTTCTCTGACTATATTGTCTATGCTTACCATTTTAGTTGTGTGGGAATGTTAATTTTCGGTGCATATCTTTTAAGTACCAGATGCTGTTCAGAATTTTCACTGTATTGCAATGAGTTGGCAATCGATCCTGGTGCAGTGGGACCCTCCTGCTTCATCCAATGGTGTAATTACTCATTACATCATAACAGTTGAAGGAAATTCTACAAATTTTTCATTTTATGATAAACTGCATACTTTTAGAAATCTGCCTTCAAATATTACCTATCAATTTAAAATAAAAGCTGCAACATCTGCTGGTGGTGGAGAAGAACAGACCTGCAATGCTACTACACTTCCGGAAAAAGGTAACAAATTATTGAAATTAATCCTATTTAACTTAAATGATGACTATGAAACAAGCAGGCCTAAAATATCTGCTTCAATTTAGGCAACTAAATCCTTCTGTTGTTTAAATTTCTTGCTAATAGTGGATGAGAGAAACAGGGCTTCTGCTTTCTCCTGCTTTAGAATAACCTTGGTGTTGGGAATTAATTGCCATTTTAAAAAGCACAGACTACCTTTTTCTGTGTTAAAATTGAATGGCTACTTTATTAATTTCTGATCTCCTATTATTTTTCTGTCTTATAATCTCTGCTTTACTCATTGTGCCCTTAATATATTTGATATTGTGCATCTGAACAAAAACTTGGGAGCAAAATTTTTCTTGTTTTGTTTCTACCAGAGCCCAATGCTATGACTGCATTGATTGACAATAAAGCTGTTCATAGTTTGTGCAGTTAAGAAGAGTCTGACTTCTTCAAGCAAACTTTGTTATTACTGTCAATGGATAGTAATTTTTAACAAGAAAGAAAATTGTGAGCTAAATCCAAAGAAGAATGTAGGCAGGCTTTTTGGCTTTGGAGTAAAAAATTGTCACCCAAAATGTATCTTCCTTTCTCTTTCCATGCACACTTCACATTTCATCTAATCCTGGCTGTGCTTTCACTTGAAACCTGAAACCTGGATATGAAATTATATGCAAAATATAGTGCTGCTTCTGTGTAAATAACTTCTTGCCTAGCTTCTAAGCTGAAAGTGTAGAGGAACCCCAGTCCCAATTCAGGAAGCAAATTCCTGTTTCGGTTCTCTTCCCCAGTCAGGGATGATTTCTACTCTTGGGATTATTTATCTTGGGTTTTTTTTTTTTTAATTCTTCAGTGATCTTTTAATATAACAATAAAAAGTAATGCTCAGCAATCAGGACCCAGAAAAAAGACTTCACTTTCCTACTGAATTACAGGAGTGATGACAACATTTATTTTGGTTTGTGGTTTTTTTCCCTTCTTCAGTGGCATCAATTCATGCAATGGAATGGAGGAGCTCTCTAATTCAGGACAGCTGGATCATTAGGAAGCATGGGGGCAGAATGGAGAAGCACAACTGTATCCCATGATGCTTAGAAATCAAACCTAGCTTTTGTAATACTTTAATTACTAAGTTATTGAATAACTTATGAGTTGCAGCTCTCATTCTCATATACATTTCAACTGAAAAAGTGCATTTTGCTCAGTTCTGTCAAATAGTAGTCTGTATCAGCAAGAGGGTTTAAATTCTGGATGACAGGTGGAAGGGGGCAGCAGAACCCTCTGCAGACATCTAAACTTTGAGGTCAGACTTACAGTTATGCTTAGACTTCCTGTTGGTGTCTTGTTGGTTGGCATGAAGCTCTTCAAGTTCAGCGTTTGGATCTCTCCAAGCTTTCATTTCCACATTTCTTACGATCAGACTTGAGAATGTGCATGTCTAAATGAATCTAGACCATGTCTGTATCACCAGCTGAATTACTGGTGCTTTGTTTCCAGATCAAATGGCTGAGTTCCAAATGAAGACAAGCAGAGCAGTCCTTTGCTGGTATAATACAACCGACATTGTGAAAACAGCCAGTGTCGTACTTTGATGACTGACCCTCATAATACTGGCCATCCCACTAAAGCCTGGACACATTTCCTGTTTGAACTATAAGGTGGCACATTCATACCTGCTTATAGTAAAAATGTGCCTTCTAAATTCCCAAAAAGCAACAGCTCCCCTACAAATTCTGGCATTTTCTGATACCTTCTGCCTGGCTCCTTGGTGATTTAAGACTTTTGCCTGAGTAATCCTCCCTCTTGTTTACTCAGAAACTTCTGTCCATCAGCAAGGTTTCAAATCCACTTTTGAGGGAAATGTTAAGTATTAGAGATAAGCATGCTCATATCTCACAGCATTGGCTGTAAACACTGTAGTGAGCTTAACTGCTGTGCTGACTGTGGATGCATGTGATCATGCATCTAAGTACAGTTTTCAGTTGCAGTTGAAACTTTCTACCCTTTCTTTTAAATCAGGGTTTCTGACCAGAAAACCGTGGCTCAGAGTTCAAGCAAGACTGGAATGGGTATGCAGACAGGTGGGCTGATGCCTGATTAAAACTGGACTTGTCCAAAACCTTCAGGTGTTGGACATGGTCTTATAAGAGGCATGTTACCTTCTGGTACAGACAACGTGAAGCTTCCCAGCTTCTTCACTTCTTGGAGGATGTGAGAAAGGCTTCTAATACTATTAGAGAAGACTGGAACTTGGGAAAGTTAATTATTGTGATTTCTGAGAAATTCAGAGTTGGCTATTAGTTAGTGCTCAAAGAGAGCCTGGAGAAGCTGTGGATGTGGTATTAAGCCTGAACTTGAGAGGCGGACTGCTAGCCTGTTGTGGTATATGTAACATAGAGTTGTACTAGCAGGAGAAAAAAGAACGTACTTTATTTTGTAGCAACATGTGGCTTATGAGTCTTATCACGGGGAGATTTCCTAAGTGAAGGATTTACAGGATTTATACTACAGCCCAAGTTGGGTTTTGGGGGTTTTTGTTTGCCATGTACCACTGTGCAGACCCTTTCTTTCTGTTCTAGCATTGGCTTACATGTTGTTGCTTAGTCATATTTACAACAAACTAGTTATAATTAGGACATTTCCTTCACCGTGTGTTTGCATGAATTGTTTTGTAGTGACTGGGTACTAGGAATTGGAGATTCATGGATGGGAATGGAAACAGTTTTATAGCTGTTGTCAACTTCTTATTTATGGTAGTCTAAGATTAGTCACAGCACATGTAGCCAGCACTGAGTCACTGACAATGCATTTATTTCTGACATAAAGTGAAATCGAATTTGGCTCAGTGTCTCACTGCATAGTGTTTGACCTTTACATTCTTAGCAAGATTATTTGCCTTTTTCTTTTTTTTTTCCTTTTTTTTTTTTTTTTTGGTTT
>NDXB01022425.1:45081-84558 GCA_002631895.1 Agapornis roseicollis
TTTTTTTTTTTTTTTTTTTTGTAGTAGATCCCAAAAAAAGGCATCATGGATCCAAGTTCTGGCATTAGCTACACATCTATTGTCACTTCTATCTCAAATTCTAGTTTTCCTGAAATTCACCATGTTCATTATTAAAAAGTAGTACCACTTACTGGGAACTGCTGTGTTGTTATTATGATTTCATTAATTTCTTATTCATGAATAAGGAATAATTAGGTTAATTCACACATCACCGTGGCAAAAGGAAATCTTAGGAAAATCCCATTTCTTGCCTGCTTACAATACCTATCACTTTTGTGTGTGTGTTTTCTGGAGTTTTTCAACATATTAAGTAAAGTTGAAATGAAATATAGAAAACATGGGTTTTTTTTCTGTGCAAAATTATTTGTATTATTATTTTCCAGCATTACTGGGGATTTTTTTCTAGCATGCAGACAACCTTGTGTTTGCACAATTTATTGTTGTTTAAATGATTTGTTTGACATAAATGTATTATGCTTGCCTATTTGTCTAAATGTTTGTATATATTTTGCTTGTGTCATGTAAAGTACATATAAATAATTTGTAATTAAAAAACCCTATAATTTCAATATAAGATGAAGTTGTAGGCTGTTCAGGTTCTAGAAAAGTTGTAGTAACTGCAATGAAAGATGTGTTTCTAAATCACACTGTATGTTTTGTATATGAGAAAGAAAAAGTTTTATAATTATTTAAGCAGTGTATAAGGTTAAATGCTTCAAAAAAATTTGCTTTCAAACTGAAAAATCCTCTCTACTGGCAGGTAAAATTGCTGGGTTATTTGTTGAGACTTCTTTGGCCATGATTTACATATGTATTTTTTCTACAGCTCCAGACAGTCCTCCAGAAAATGTGTCTGTTTTAGCCACGTCTCCGCACAGTATTAATATCACCTGGAATGAACCTGTCATCATTACTGGACCAACATGCTACCTCATAGACATTACTTCAGTAAGGCAACTCTGTTTTATTGTTGGTGGTTATACAGATGATTGGTGATATAAACACCACAGCAGATATTCTTATAGGAATTACAGGACAGACATCAACTGGATTGAAAAACAATATAGTGTGTCTATTTCCACATAAACTCCACATAAGAATTAATTGTACATTTATAAATTCCTTAATGGGAGATAGATTAGTTGGTATTAAAAAAATTTGTGCTAATAAGAGGTCTTGAATTAAAACCAAGTGTAGCTATAAATGTATACAGAAAAACAGTAGCAGAGCTTTGCAGAGGTGTACCTCTTTCTAACAATAATGATGCTGTTTACCAGTAAAAATAACAGGGCTGGGTTTTTTTTTATATTCTTCAAAGGAAAGAAAAGTTCATTGTCATAATTTTACAAACCAGTGTAGAATGACTAGCTAAAGGAAGTGACTTGTACAAAGTTACACTGCATCAGAGTCAAGTCAAGCTAGATTTCCCACTCTCCACTTAGTGCTCTGTCCATGAGATTAGCTGTAATTTGGTAGCACAGCAATAACACTTCTTCCTCCTTGATCTTTATAAGCAAAAACAGAGGCTGACTTAAGAGAAAAGCTCTAGTGGCCTTTCTCTTTTCATCCTCTACTACCCTTACAATACTCTTTAAAACAACCATTAATAAACCTCATTTCCTGCCTGGTGGCACGATATGAAACTTTCTAAGTTAGAGCATGTGAAAAGTTTTGAATAGGATATAGATTCCCTGTACTTCCAGAAATTATGCAGACAGGGATATTAGTGAAAATGGGAAGCAGTTTACCAGACGTTACGCAGGAAAACTAGCCGTTTGAGGCTTCAGAAGTCCTGAATCAGCCTGTTTGTTAGGTAATGGGGAAAAAAAAAATTACTTTAAACTGTGTAAGGGCTTTAAACAGAAAATTCTTTCAGTTATCTGAGAAGAGAGTAAGATTATTATGTGTATATTTTCAATGTTTCTAAATTAGGTATAAGAATGACAGATTTGCTAAAATATTAATGCTGAGATTTTTATGCAATCAAAATTGCTAGAGATCAGTAAAAAGATACCAAATAGTTTTAAACTCCTCAGTAAATCTACAGAGTAATCTGTGTAATATTTAATAGATTTTTCCTATGACTGATAATTCCTAGATTATAAACAGGGTGTTACCTGATTCTACATTATGAAAATGTTATAAATATCTTATCAATATAAGTTATAGTAAAATTCCTGATGTAAGATGAACTATGGAATGTTTCATGTGAAATCCTGACAGCGTTTGGAAGGAACATAAAAAACCTGTTTCAAATGCTCAATTTGGAAGGCTTTGGTTTTGGTTTTATGAAGTTGTTCATTTGTTTGTTTCAAATATATTTCAGATATCTACCTGTATGTTTACGGATTTCTTGTAATCAAATGTTGTTTGTCTAATAATCGGTAACTACATGTGTCAGTTCTTTAGATAATCTCACTAGACAAATCTGTTTCTTCTTAAAGGCCAATAAAGCTGTCACTATCTTTTTCAGTGAAAATTTGAGTATACATTTTATTGTCCCAGTGGACAATTTTTTATGAAGAGTCAAAATTCCACAAATTTTGTGTATGTACAACTTTACTCTCTAATTCTCAACTGAGTGTCTAAGAATTTATAAAAATTGGCTCATAGAACAGAATAGTTTCAGATTTCTACTCTGGGTGATGTCTTTATTCCTAAAAGGTCATAATAAGTATTTATTAATGAATATTGCAGGTTTCTGTTTTAATTGCTACAATGTTCCTTGCAGTTTTATAGATCAGAAAAACTAAAAAGTACTCTCTCATTATTGTTCCTCCAAGTCGTGTTTTAGTTTGTCTTGCTGCCTACTATAATTAGATATAGTCCTGAACAAAACATTAATGAAAATGAGTAAGGAAGATGAACCAGTAAACTTCAGGAAGAACAGAAATGCATTTAATGTTGTAGTGCTATGATTGTGTTTTAGCTCTCGTATAAATATTTATATGCCAGGTTTTTCAGTCAGATAGGAAAAAGCGTTTCAGTTCTTGATGGCCATCCCAGGAAATGAATGTCTGTTTAATCCATCAGAAAGTTTAGTTCAGGTTAAATGTCATAGGGATATATGCATATCTGTCAAATAAAAGGTATGCCTGAACTATTCTAATGTTTTAGCAGCTGCAATTAATACAGATTTCATCCAGTGGGAAAACTACTGTACAGCTACCTAACCCTCTCTTTCAAATTACACACTGAATAAACAATAATGAAAACATCATTAACTGAAGTAGTGGGAATAGACATAAGAATAATTTTGTAAGTGATACCTAATCAAATACTAGAAAAGCTTCCCCTTTTTCCTTTTTATCCTTTTTTAATCTAACATTAGAAGTGATTAATTGGATACAAAGCCCAGCACAGCAATTTTTTTCACAGAACTACAGATTATTTGAGATGTAGGGGTGATAGGGATCCCAGGACATAATGCAGTCCATATCCTTCCTTGACACAGAAAAAAAGTGTACCTGAAGTCTTCCTCACAAATGGTTCATTATGCTGTTCTTAAAAATTTCCAGTGCTGAAATTGCTCAACAACCCTCAATAGCTTGTTCTAGTTTTCAACTAAATAGTCACAGTTTTAGTTGCATATTTAGGTATATCATTGCAGGTTCTGTAATTTTTAATTCTAATTCTCTTTTTTTTTTTTTGGTGCAAATAAAATTTCAATTTTTTGTGTTTTCATGAACTCTAGAAACAATGGATTATCTTCAATTTAGTAACGCCCTTTTTTATATTTTGAAGTTATTACTATGTCTTCCACCATTCTCTCTTTTCTAGATTGAACTCAAATTATTCTGCCTTTTAGCCTTTCTAGTGAGAGAATTAGTCCTTTCCCACTGTCTAATAAATACTATTTCTATTAATAAATCCCAGGAGGAATTCCATTTTCTGCAATCATATCAACTTTATATATTGCTGCTCAATTTTCTTTTTGTTAATTTATATTCCAAACAGTTTCCTGCTATATAGCTGTTCATCCTCCAGATCTTTACCCAGTTAGATTCCCATTTCAGGTCACTAGAGCTCCCCTCACTCAGTATCTACTAACTGGTTCATGTTTGTTTGGTGGAAGACAGTACCAAGCAGGCCGCCCTTTTCCTTAATCCTAATGACATGAAGTTCTAGAGAGGGAACATGTGGGTGAGATGGGAGTGTACTCCCCTGTGCAAATTTTTAGTCTTGGTACCTAGAGTGTATTTGTGAATCCTTCTATACAAATGGTTAGAAAAATTGAAAAATAAAAGTTAAGTGAAGTGTTCAAATAGTAATATCCTGCTTTTGACTGCTTCAAGTCTTGAAATATTTTTTGTTATTATTTTACAGGTAGATAATAACAATTATAAAGCTCAATTTCTGAAGACAAATGATGAGAGTAAAGTCTTAGAAATTTCTGATTTAAAAGCATTTACAAGGTATTCAGTAGTAATTATAGCCTTTACGGGGGATATTAATGCTGCACTCCTTGAAGGCAAGGCTAGTTCTCCAGTAATTGTCTCCACTTTTGAAGCAGGTTTGTATTTTTCTTTACTTCGCATGAATTAAACTTTGCAGAGTTTTTTTTCATCTGGCAAATAAATGAGAGTTTTGAACACATGGTGCATTTTTAGTGCAGATTTGTTCTCACAGTACCTTTTCTTTAATATTTAAAAAGATGACAGTCAACAAAAAAATATGTAGTGGTGATAAATGCTAAGATTTACCCTTAGTAATGCAGAGATCTTAATTTGCTTCCCATAAATATAGATAAATTGAATACAGCCATCTAGATTGCTTCTACAATCAGTATCAATGAAGAGACGTCCTGTCTGTATTAACATGTATATATATCTGTATTAGGAAGGGGTGACTCCCCCTGTGGAGGTAACTGTTTCCTTAAGAGAGTATTGAAAACTCCATACAATGTCTTTGGTCTTGATGCAAAATTTTAACATACAAAAAATAAGTGAAGTGAATCCTACCATTTATAAATGGTACCTGTAGTGACTCGAGGACAAGATCTGTGTATTCACATTGGAAGGAGGTTGCTAGTGAAGGCCCACAAGCATCTGTGCTCAAGTCAGCTGTTCCACAACTTCAAAACAATCTGGAGAGTGAGGTGGATACTAAGGTGAAAAAAGCTGCTGATGCTGTTAAGTTATTCAGAGAAATAAAACTGAGAGATGAGAGTGAGGAACCATGTAAGGACTTCATGACACTGAGAGGCTGTGTTACAGAAAAGTAGATAGCATTTGCTTAAGTATATATAAACATATGTACATGGGGAGATACAGTCCTAGCTTTACATATATAGTCCCTGGTTACGTTCTGTCTAATATCTTTGCTGCTTTTCATAGAATCATGAAATAGTTAGGGTTGGACAGGACACTTTTGAAATGTTCATTGAGGATATTTAAACAAATAAAATATGCCAAACAAGAAAAAAGTATTTTCTGAAAAGATGCTGGAATTTTGTTTCATTCAAACTAATTATCAACAGTGTTAAAACTATAATTGCTTTATCTCTAGCAGGTTAGCCTTTTCAGCTTTATACTCAGTTTAATTTCAAATCTAGACATACTACACAATGACTGTATGTATTACTTATCTCTCCTTTGACGTATGAAAATCTGATGTCCATAATGGTATGAGTGTGTGTATATATATATTTATCTCCCTAATGCCTTTAATACATTACTTTCTAAGAATTTCATGGCCTGTTTATATCCCTAGGGGCTGATATGGCCCTTTACTCTGGAAAAATTAATAAAATTGTATCAGGTGGTAGCTGTGTCTGTGTTTTGGTAGCCCATTCTCTTATGTAAAAATGTGATACATTAGGAGGTGCAGTAATGTTAGAGAGGAACAGTTATTTTTTCCATATCTTCTTGTCTCATTTGGTTTGCACAATTTAGCATATTGCTGAGTTAGGACAAGTTTACACAGACTTACTCTAGGGAAGCCTGAGTAAGCATTAGTTGGCTGGTGTAAAATAAACTAGAAAAAAAAATGACAACTGCATTTAAATCTGTGGCTGAGGGAATGTGTTTACCTTCAGTTTCTTGATTTCACTATTTAGAGGTCACGCTACATGCTTGTGTGCTCAGGTAGAGCAATAAATAATTTAGCTGACTAGAAAGAATGTTACAGCCTTTTCTTTCAGATAGGGGTATTGGGAAAGTGATTTNGGCTGGTGTAAAATAAACTAGAAAAAAAAAATGACAACTGCATTTAAATCTGTGGCTGAGGGAATGTGTTTACCTTCAGTTTCTTGATTTCACTATTTAGAGGTCACGCTACATGCTTGCGTGCTCAGGTAGAGCAATAAATAATTTAGCTGACTAGAAAGAATGTTACAGCCTTTTCTTTCAGATAGGGGTATTGGGAAAGCGATTTATACCTTTGCTGTCCTGAGAATAGGCTACTGGAATAAGCATTTGACAAAAACTCTTTGGAAAAAATGTGTGTTGTGTCTGTGTCTAGGCATCAGTTAGTGGAAAGCTTTTTTCCTGGAGTCAGCTGTGATAAGCAAAGGCTCTCAGGAGCATGATGGCTTGTTTCTATGTTGGGAAGGAGCTTGCTGTTGACAGGGCTTTCACAAAAGGATATTCAAGACTAACACTTGCTTGTTGCTTGTCAACCAGTGCAAGGATTTGTTTACCCCAGATGTATTTCAAGGTATAATGATGCCTTTAGGCTTTCTGAGTAGAAAATACGAAGAAACTTCTCAGAGACTGCTGAGGGTTATTTAATAATTATTTTTTATATTTCTGCTATTAAATGCTATGACTAAGAATAGGATTTCAATAAGTATTTTGCTTTTTATTGTTTTTATAAATATTTATATATGTATTAAGTATTTGGGATATTTTTAATAAAAACAGAGAATACCAATAAAATAATAGTGATATGCAAAAATACAATTTGTAATTTTTCAGGTTTTACTCTAGTTATGAGTAGTAAACTGATTATGTAGTTCATTGAAATATTTATTTCAGTGCCTGAAGATCCACCTAACAATGTAACATTTCAGAAGATACCAGATGAAGTAACAAAGTTCCAAGTAACATTTGTGCCACCCTCTGAACCGAATGGAAATATTCAGGTGTATCAAGCTATGGTTTACAATGAAGATGACCCTGCTGCCATCCAGATCCACAACCTTAGTGTGATTGATAAAACAGATCAGTCAGTCACTGCCATGATAGAAGGACTAAAAGGAGGACATACCTATAATGTCAGTGTAAGAACTGATACTTTTTCTTTGGATTTTTTCTCTCAGAGTGAGTTATTAGTTTGAATAGGGAGTGCAAACTTAGGCTAAATACGAGAGTTTCGTAGTGTTAGCTGGGGCGTGAAGCTGGCATGTGTTAGCTGACATGTGAAGAGAGACAAATCTGAGGAGTGAGGGAAGCAATGAAGAGGGCAGAGTGAGTAGGAGCAAGACACAGCATCAGTGGTTAGCTTTGTACTCTGGACCACCAGTTCGTGTGCTAGCAAAGCAACCTGTGACATATTTATGCAAGGTACAAGACTAAATCTGTCCCTTAATTCCACTACTAGCATTGTTCATTTGGCTCAGATGAAAGGTCCAGTTCTACAAGGGGAGCTTGCTAAAAGTATATGTATGAAGTCCTTTCAAATAATCAGAGACTAGGACATGAGAGGAGGCAACAAAACTGTTTTAAGTGGGCTTGTTGTTCTCCTTTTTGTGAGAGCTACATTACAAGCAATGAAGTGTTACTGTACTTAGGAATGTAAATAAGTACGAAATTCTAGCAAAGTATGAATGACAAGAAGAGTGTTTCACCATTCATTGTTGATTCAAATATATCCAGATTTGGCCACATTGAAGCTGTTACAAATACTAATTTTAGAAAGTGTTTGTTTTTTTTAAGGTATATGCAATTAATGGTGCTGGTGCAGGGCCAAAAATTCAATTGAAAATAACTATGGATATCAAAGGTATGTCTCATAAAGTATCCTTTAGCTGAAATCTCTATAAATACTGAAGAAATTTCTTTTCAACCTATGACTGTACAGCTGTGTGCCTTTGTCTATTATATAGAGGCTGCTTTATATAGGAATGGGAATACAGGACTAATAGATTTTTATTGCAGTGCTCAGTTTTTCTGTCTATCACTGTTCATATGCTGTTTGTATCTGAATGATACTGTAAACCATATGCAGACTCAGTGAAGCAATCAATGTTGACTTCAGTGAACAGCTTAGAAGAATATCACAGAGTTACTGCTAAGTATACAGTGTCACAGTTGTGGAAATAAATAGTTGGTTGAAATTTGTAGAAAAAACTAAGACTTGATCTTTTTGTTGTTTTCTCTTTGAATGGAAAACTGATATGAAGAGTCATTTATCAGAACACAGGTTGTAGAGGCTTAAGGCATTAAGCAGGACATTAGGCTGTCCTGAAAATATGCTGAAGATTTGTCCTGCATAACACAGCTATGTGCCTGAACAAAACTCTGTGGTATATCTTTGTTTAAAAACAGAACCGCCAAGACCTAAAAAGAAGCCAGCACCAGTTTATGACACCAATGGGGCATTACTCGTTACAGATACAACAATGACGATCAGAATGCCAATATGTTATTACAGTGATGATCATGGCCCTATCAAGAAGATTCAAGTTCTTGTTGTGGAAGCTGGAGGTAGAGTTTCATAAGTTCTCTTGAAATCTGTTTTCAAGGGCTTTTATTTCTTTACCTTCAGGCTGCTTGTCTTTTCTCTTGTATTTCTTTTCTTGGGTCTCAGTAAATAAAGTCACTTCAGCTGTGGGAACAGTACTTAGAGCAAAGCTTTTTCACAAGACCTGTGGGCTGAGTACTGGTTTTGGGAATGCTTGCCAACTAAGAGTCATCCATGCTATTTTAAGTCACCAATATTATTCTGGGCCTATTGTTTTCATTACATTTCTTTATTTCCAATTTCCTTGGGGGGGGGAAAAAAAAAGTTTGACATTTTTGAAAGATAAATAAATCTGAAACATTTTATTACAAGGTTATTTTTCTGTTGCTATTAGTATTGCCTGTAAAAGAATGTAAAATATCAACTGCAGTCATGTGCGGTTGATATTTCCATTTCATAACGGGGCAGAGGGATTTATATAAATCCCTTCTGCGGACTGTGGGTTAGAATGTGTATTTCCTTGTACAGACTGATGAACATAAGAACAATGCCAGAATACTCTTTTGAGTGATTGCCCACCAATGTGAGTGGGAGTTTCATGATAGGGCATCATATAGTCAGGGTTACTTCACCTAATAAGGACAAATTCCAGGTATTAATTGGTTTTGCTTACTTTCAAATTATAGAAGTAAAGCATCCACATTAAGTGAACGCACATTAAGTCTCTCACCTTTTTCTGAATTTTGCATTTTAGCACTGATCCTACAGGCATTTAATTCATAGCTATTGCCATGAAATTTCTCTTGAGCTGATTGATATGCAAATACCATGTTAAACATTCTAAAGATTTTTTTCTCTGAGTTGCTGGGTATTGTTCATTTATGGAAATATAGTAATTTCATTTATGAAGCAGTCTTCACTGTCTTCAGATTAAGCATTATTTTACTATCTTTACTATCTATGCTCAATTTCAAAGTCTTGTACAAGAGATATCCTCTATGGGCAGAGGTCACCTATGAGACTTCCCTTGGAATTTTCTAATTGACTTACTCTGAGTCAACAAAATGTAGATAATATTGATAATAAGGAAATTTCGGTTCAATTGCAAATACATTTATAGACTTGGTTGTGTAAATAGCACTAATAGCTCTTAAAATATCTGTTTCCTACTTAATTTCTTTAAATAAGTCTGGTTAGAATGCAAATTGTATCTGATTATTCCTTTCCTTGACAATAGCTCAGCAGGATGGGAATGTTACTAAGTGGCATGATGCCTACTTCAACAGACCAAGACCATATTTTACAAATGAAGGCTTTCCAAACCCACCATGTATAGAAGGAAAAGAAGATCTGAGTGGCAAAGAAGAGGTATATGTCATAGGTGCTGATACTACCTGTATGATATCAGGTAGTCAGGACAAAATATGTAATGGCCCACTGAAACCAAGAAAGCAATACCTGTAAGTACATTTTTCTCTATGTTTGTCCCAGAGAAAGTTTTGAGTGAAATATGCATTTATATAAGCATATAAAATGTGTAGTTTAATTATGAAAAGGTGGAGATTTCACATGTCTCTGATTTTAAATTTTTTGGCTTAACATGAACATGGAAGACAATTTTTTTAAAATGTTTCAGGTACCAATAGGTGCTTACTGTGTTCTTAAAATAAATAAACTCAAATTCAAGGTAAGTAATCAATAGTTTGATCATTCATTTAAGATCTGTTGATGTTGAGTTGTTGATGCCTGTCATAGTGTCTCTTTAGCAGGTGAATAATGATTCCAGCTTATGTTATACTAAAACTGGCAAATGGCTTTTAGTTTCTAAGTGAAATTAAATAAAATGAACATAAACTTTTCTTTCATTATTTTTCTTGATTTTATTTCACAGATTTAAGTTCAGAGCAACTAATGTTAAAGGACAGTTTACAGATTCTGACTATTCTGACCCTGTCAAAACATTAGGTAAGAAGAGTGTAATTTACCAAAGTATTTCTCTATTTCCAAAGAATCTAGACAATTCATTATTTCTTTATAATACAGTAGTTTCCCTAAGGTAAATAATCTTTATTTTTGTTGGATCTAGCTTAAGCAGAATGGCCAAGGAAACTTACCCATTCCCTTGTATGCCTTTTTGAGGTTGTCAGGAGGTCTCACCTCAGCCTGGACTCTTAAATAGAAGCAGTGTTGACAAAATTTATTAGAAGAGATTCAGTTACACCCATAAAAATACCATTTTGCCAGTATATCTCATCTTGCTTGGTGAACTACCAGAAGCTCTACTGTTCATGTAGTTTCCCTTTGTGCTGGATGTAGAGTTATTACTGAGTACACTTTGCTGGGTAAAAAGCTGACTGGATGGTCAGTCCCAAAGAGTGCTGCTGAATGGAGAAATCCAGTTGGCAGCTGGTCAGAAGTGGTGTTCCCCAGGATCAGTACTGGGACCAGTTCTCTTTGACATCTTTATCAAAGATCTTGACAAGGGGATCTAGTGCACCCTCAGAGAGTTTACAGATGACACCAAGTTGTGTGGGAGTGTTGATCTGCTTGAGGGTAGGAAAGCTTTACACAGGGATCTGGGCAGGCTGGATTGATGGGCTGTGGCCAATGGCATGAGGTTCAACAAGGCAAAGTGTCAGGTTCTACACCTCAGTCACAACAACCCCATGCAATGCTCCAGGCTTGGGGAAGAGTGGCTGGAAAGCTGCCTGGAGGAAAAAGACCTGGGGGTACTGTTCAACAACCAGCTGAGCAAGAGTGAGATTGTGCACAGGTGGCCAAGATGGCCAAGAGCATCTTGGCTTCTGTCAAAATTGCATGGCCACCAACACAAGGGAAGTGCCTGTCCCTTTGTACTCAACACTGGTGAGGCTGCACCTCAAATCCTGTTTTCAGGTTTGGGCCCCTCACTACAGGAAAAACATTGAGGTGTTGGGATGGGTCCAAAGAAGGGCTATGAAGCTGATGAAGGGTCTAGAGCAGAAGTCTGATGGGGAGCAGCTGAGAGAACTGGTGTTGTTTGGCCTAGAGAACAGGAGGCTTAGGGAAACCTTATCGATCTTTACCACTGCCTGAAAGGAGGTTGTAGCAGGGTGGGTGTTGGTCTCTTTTCACAAATAACAAGCAATGAGACAACAGGAAATGACCTCAAGTTGCACCAGGGGAGTGATAGATTGAATATTAGGAGCACTTTATTCCCTGAAAGGGCTGTCAGGCATTGCAACAGGCTGCAGGGGTGGTTATTGCCATCCCTGAAGGTGCTTAAAAGACATATAGATGAGGCACTTAAGGACAGGGTTTAGTGGTGGACTTGGCAGTGCTAGGTTAACAGCTGGACCTAATAATCTTAAATGTCTTTTCCAACCTAAATGACTCTAGGATTCTGTGACTCTATTCCAGTAACCCTATGTCGTGGTTTAAACCCAACCAACCACGCAGCTCGTTCACTCACTCAACCCCCCTTCTTGCTCTCCCCTGTTTCCAGAGAGATGGGGGGAGAATCAAAAGAATGCAACTTCCACAGGTTGAAATAAGAACAGTTTAGTAACTAAGGTATAACACGAATCACTGCTGCTACCAACAATAATAATAATGATACAGGAAAAGAATACAGCATCCCATCAACCACAACAGATAACTCACGACACCCCACTGACCGAGTGCTGACCGACCAACTCCTCCAACCACCCCGAGAGAGCTAGGCCTCCCGGATGCCCCCAGTTACATCCTGGGCATGACGTGCTATGGTATGGAATACCTCTTTGGTCAGTTTGGTCCTGTCAGTACAGTCCTGTCCCTGCTTCCTGGCAGAGCATGAGGCTCACAAAGTCCTTGGTCAGGGCAAACATCGCTCAGCAACAACCAAAAACATCGGCCTTATCAGCCTTGTTCCCAGGTTAAGTCAAAACACCAGCTACTAAGGAGAAGAAAAACTGACTGCAATTGCTGAACCCAGGACACCCTAGCACAGGAAAACTTTTGGCTGCAGATCATTCCTTCTACTAGCAGCTCAGTAGCAGCTATTTAGCTCTTCATCCTTTAGATGCAGACAAAGCTCCATATTAATTAATAAATTGATATCATCTAATAGAATACCTCTGGTTCTGATGTCACTGACCAATAGAACTGCTGTTATGGGGTCTCAAATCCAGCATAAATTCCTCCATGGCAATGTTGACAGCTTGTGGCAGATCGTAGTAAGATTTGTAAGTTCTTTGAATATAAGCCAAAACTTACTTACCTAAGCATTAGCCCTGACTTTCTGAAAAGGGATCCCAAGACAACTGGATGAATACCCAGAAGAATTTTAGTGGGCACATATTTTTCAGTTGGCATTCATCTTCTGTGATATGAGCTCGCTTATTCATCTAATACATGTTGGAAATTCGTTACATGATCTGATACTGAAGACCCTGAAATGCTAATTGACTACCCGAATATTCTGAAAGGATCTCGGACTATTTCTCTAGCCCTGAATGTTTTGAAAAGTGCAACACAAAAGTTGTCTTTATGTGTTCTAAACATAAAAGTTTTAAGCCAATGAAGCAAATAATTTGCCCACTACAGGAAAGACAGCATTTCCAATCAGGAAAACCAAGTTTATTGGAAATGAGTCCAACTCCAGCCAGTCCTCTGGGCAACTTTCTTGTTTCTAACAGAAAAGTCTGTAATGCTTAAAGGAAGTCATGCTTTAATGGCCGACAGTGCAATTCGTTCACTTCTGTATTGTTGTCTTTGGTGTAGATCATAAAAAAAAAAGCCGGACCCGATAAATTCCCCAGATATCCATGGCTTCTCATACCCATCCAGTGCCTTCTATCCTTAAATTTAATGTCAAGCACTGCTTTTAAAACGGGCACTAAAGAAAATTCTTGTCTGGCCTTAACTTCTAAATTCCTGAGCCTGTCCTGCTTGAAACCAAACAAGAGAAAAAGATAAGTAGAAGTTTCTTCTATACATTCTTACAGGTGTTGTGAAATAACATCAAATTGATATATCATAAGACACATTTTCTCTCGAGATATGTAACCTGAGGAAACTTGCCCAAGTGTTTCTTTATAGAACATGCTCTGGCTATATGAACTTTAGACTTGCTCTAGAAGCATAACCCAGAAAATGTATCAGAAAGATCAGTAGCTCTTAGATATCTTTGTGACCAATTACTTCTACTCCACCTGTAACTACAGCATCTTTTAAAAAAAAATTTATGCTGCCTGAAATCAGTATTGCAATTTAATTATAAATCAGTTATCTTCCTCTGTAATAATCACTGAAATTTGTGTTTTCTCAACATTACACTTTCATTTAGTAGATAAAATACTAATTTGAATTTTACATTATTTTGATTCCTAAGTCTACTTATAGAAAAGGTAAATCTGGGAAACCAGAAAGCTAACCTTGTGCCTGTGCAATTTAATACTACATGTTAAATACGCCTGAAGCAGAAAAAGAATATGGAAAACCTGTGCGAGAGTTCTCTGTGACAGACATCAAATGCTCTTGTTAAACAATAAGAATTTTGCTAGGGAGGAACACTGAAGCAGAAATTACTGGAATGCACAGCTGCAATAATGGTTTTTTAATTATAGTGAAGGATACGTTTTAATATGGTGCTCCCACTCAACCATACTTGAAGTACCACAGCTCTGCTCTTGAGCTGGAGAAGTGGGATTTCTTCCTCATAACCCATGACTGACATTGCAAATGTAACATCCATACTACAATGAAAGGTCAAGATTTTTCCATGAGATAATTAAAATGTGGTGACAAATACTATTTAAACTTATAATACATCAAGGCAGTTTATAACCTTTTCATAAACTCTAATAACTAGTTAAGCAAATCATTGTGGGGCAGCTGGTAGTCCTGTGTAAGTGTAGGCTTTTTCCATGTGGAATACACAGCTGATGAGACAGGAAATAATCAAAATGAGGTTTACTGGCACTGCATTTTGCATAGAAACCTACTTTATGATATTCTGTTATTGGAGTTTGTTATCACCATGTACTGAGTTGTAGCTTCTCAGACTTACACAACATAATGTCTTCTGTTTTGTCTTCTCTACAGACATGTATAATCTTTCCCTGTTGCAAAGAAGTAGGAGAAAGTTATTTTTGTATTCTTGGTGGGTATTCAGCCAGCACTGTTTTCTTTAATAGCATTGGCAATGTTTGGACTGATATTAACTGTAGGGTTTATCATTGACTTCACTGTTTAGATAGATAGACAGATAGATAGAACTTTTCTAGAGGCTTCTCTGGAGATTTTTCTACTCTCCAGCATTGCTAATATTTGGGCCTTATCACAGAGAGCAATGAGTGGAAGGGACGTTTCCATTCCTTTTCTCCTGGCAACATTTTTTTACAGACATGCTTTTCTATTCTCTTTCTCTGCCTAAATTGTTCTTACTTTACAGTGAGTGATGGCTCCACTCTTTAGAGTTGTGGCTCTTCCTTTTCCACTTCTGGAGTTTAATTACTCCTGTTAGAACAGTCTGTTCTGAACTGAAGTAGGAGCTCAGCTCAGGCTAGTGTTCAGACTGGTGTTACTGCACTGTAAACCTACCTTCATCTGTTTGACAGGTAAAACTGAAAAGCACCAGAGGATAGCTGCACACATGGCTGTAGACATATACTATTATCATTACATACAGCAGCAATGCTTAGGAACCTTCACATAAATTGTTTGGTTTTGTTACATTTTTTCTTTCCCAAGCAGCACTTTTAATGACACAAAATGGATGCAGCTGTACAGAGAGAAAAGTCTCTCATTGCTCCCTGATTTTGCCCTGCCAGAAATATAAAAATTTTAATGGGTCTATGAAATACTAAATTTTCACTTTCTGTTGCAGGTGAGGGAATGTCAGGAAGATCTGTAGAAGTTATCCTCGCTGTTACTTTGTGTATACTTTCAGTTGTTCTTTTGGTAGCTGCAGTATATGCCTTTGCAAGGTGAGATCTATGTATCCTTACCATAACATATTTGCAAGCATTCAGAAATGTTTTGAAGAAGAGCTGAAACAATCCTAGAAATGGATCCAATTGGTGGTTTCAAAATGCATTGCTTTTTGTTGTTGTCTTTCATGTAGAAACATAGGGAGGGATTCACAAAGGCTTTAGTCTAGTGAGAGTAACCTCCATAGATGAAGGAGAAAAAACAATTTCTCCAGAGGGTAAATTGGAGCAGTAGCCTATCTTACCCTTTTAGAGCCACTTCTCTATTGACTTGAGGATACAGATTAGCTTGTCAGCTAACGGCTAATGGTATTGACAGTTTGATATGAAGTATATACTCTAAACTTTTTTTCTGTCTTACAAATAAATTTAGCAGTTAAATACTTTTAAGTCTTACATGTGACAGAAAAATTGAATTTTAATTCAAATTGTGAACAAAATGTCTGTGTAAAGAAGCAGACTGGATACTGCATAAATGATGTTGTCAGCTCATTGATCAGAAGTTCTGTTCTTCTTCAGCTGCATCATTCAGGCATTGCCAAAGAATTTTTGTAGCAAAACTAAGACTATATAGTCTAGATTCTTTCTGTATGAATTTCAGACAATGTAACTGTGGATTTGCCTAAATTACGCTGTTGGAAGGGACAACAGAATAAAGGCCAAGGAAGGATTGCTGACAAGCAGTTTTCAGTTTCAGCCTGAATAATCAAAGTATTGACATATGTGTCTTAAATCTTTTGCATGTTTCTTTTTCACCATTTTTTTTCTGGTCAGAATTCGGCAAAAGCAAAAAGAGGGAGGTACATACTCCCCACGAGATGCTGAAATTATTGACACTAAGTTCAAACTGGATCAGTTGATCACAGTGGCAGACCTAGAGCTGAAGGATGAGAGATTTACACGGTAAGCATACTCCTTAGGCAAAACAGTAGTCCAAAGGGCTGTAGCCATGACCCCTTTCTGACCTTTGCTTGTTTGGAAGTGTTTGTGGTGGTCTTTATTTACACAGGTCACTGAGATCCTCTTTCAAAGAATGACCTCCATCCTCAAGACACTTCTCACTAGCTTTTAGAAAATCACTTAATCTTCAGCTCTTTTTACTACAAGATAAAGATCTAAGTGCAAATCACTGTTTAATTGTATTACCGAAAAGAGGGCTACATATTTTTAAACATGCAGAATTTCTGAGGTTTGTTTGATTGCCCAGTTTTTTGTGTAGACTGCAAACCTCCATATGTATTTTGAGAGTCAAACTCCCAGAATTCCCAGTTAACTAATTCAGGAACAAACCTGCCATTTTTTAATAGACATTCAGAAAGCACGGAGTGTTTTCTTCTTGGTTTGTTTTTTGGTTTTTGGGTTTGTTTGTTTAGTTTGAGGTTGAGGTTTTTTTCCATAAGGGAATTTGAATAATATCTGGGTTTCTGTGTGTTCAGCACACTACCTATCCTGACATCTACTCTTTTAAGGCATGTGCAGCAATTCCAGGCTATTCATATTTTCTGTCAGACAAAGTATCTTGTCAGGTACTTATCAGAAGGAAAACAGTTCTTTCTGACTGCCAGAAAAGTGGATATTATTCACCAAATAAATACAATAATGATTCTCAATAATATATGACATCCAACAGATTTAGAAATGTTTGGCGAACATTCTTTACCTGCCTGTATTTTCCCTGCTGTGTCAGAGATAAAACACTGTGGTAGGCAGTCTCCTTAAAGATTAGAAGCCTAAAATAGTCTTGCCCTAGCAGTCAAGCATCCTACTGTTGCAGACTAGGAATAGCTGGATGATGAAAGGTTGTAGCTGTTGACCTGTTTTGTTTGAGTGTGTATATGTCTATGTGTGTGGTACAGAGTAAGTTGATTGCATGTACAAACCTGTTCAAAATAGTCCATACAGGAATAGCTGCTTGTAACAGATGAGAAAACACACTAAGAATCATCTGGAAATCCTCTACATAATGGCTGTGGTATGTTCTGTGTGGGGCACAAGTCGTTCAGATAGCATTATTATGTTTTCTAATAACAGTGGAAAGTATTCTTTGAAGAAAAAGCCATTGCCAATGCACTGTGATAACTGTGACTCATAAATAATCTTGGTGGATCTTCAAAATGGCCTTGTTTCCAAACTGTTAGCTGAATAAGAATGTTACTAATTTTGTTTATATACTAAAGTGTTAATGGATTTTACTTCCAGATACTCTTCATTTTTCTTTAGACGCAAGGAGATATTTGTCATCCAGTAAGTTCTTTGTATTATTGAAGCAACATGGTGTGCTTTCCATTGTGTTCTCTTAACTTGTGTGCTATCATGCTACTTTCAATGATATAGTTAATTGAAATGTCATCTTTGCAGCTGTACTAATAACAGTGGTATTTGTCATCATAAAATCATGTTCATTTTTAGTCCCTGATGTTAAGGTACAACAATTTTTCAACTATTTTGGAATAAATCAGGGCAATTTTTACATGGACATTATAACACATTATGACAATATAGCACTGATATATAGCACTGATATATACAACCTATACTTGAAGAAAATGTAATGCAAATGTGACATAAGAAACATGTTGTTTCTTTCCTTCAGCAGTTAGCAGTTAGAATGTACGTAATTAAGAGAACTTATCTTTCCATTTCAACTGCTTTTTGTACCCACTTACACTGCAGCTGTTTTGTACTATGCCACTTCAATCTCAGCAACAAATTTACACAGTCACATCCTTTATCAGTTTGCAGAGTACTATTCTGCCACTTTTCTGTCTAAATTATATGTAGTTTAGATTTGTACAGTCTCAAACTCTACAGGGTAATTGCAAACGATAATATTTCATACTTACATAGTTTACATTCAGTAGGTGATTTATGCACAGCAAGGCCTTTTCTGAACAGTGAGTTTTAGTTACATCACTCTTATTTTAGAGCCAGTCTCACATTTTGTTTTGCAATTTGTCATGTCCTTCCATCTGTATTTTAATCTTTCCTCCTTCCTCACTCCCTTAATGGCCAAAATGAAAGACTCTCTTCTTCTGCCAGTCATGTAAGGTACATGATGCAGCTGTTAAATTTTGGATTGTTATTTTTCAAACAGTAGCAGCACTGAAGCTACAGCAGGCTCCTTGCCCAGGTCTCTTGTTGGACATTAAAACACATTGTTGAAGTCTGAAATGCAGGCACTAACAAACAGAGTTCCTCAGGATAGGACTCATGCTGTATTTTCAACTAGAAGTCAGTAAATGTACTGTGGGACACCAGCAGATAACATGCATGTAGTAATGAGGGACAGGATATCCCTCATCTGCTCAAAATTTTTTAGTTTATTACAGCTTTTTTTTTTAAGGTTTAAAGAATGTTTCAATAATGGAAGATTCTATACTGGTAAAGTCAGTGACCAAAAAAGACTTTTTAGGGGTCTCTAAAGCTGCCTTTCATGTAGATGCATCCTTTCTAATCATGATGGGTTATATCAAGAAGCTGGCAGAAGCATAGCAGCATGCACAAAGGCAGCTTAATGCAAAACCTAATGTCTAATATTTTTGCTCCCTGTTTTCAGACTTCCAGAGTTACACTACAAAGAAACTCTGTACCTGATGCCTTTGGGGAATAGCTATGTAAAAGTCAGTCGCAGTCCCAGTTCTTGTGTTGTCCTTATCATTCTCATGATTTGCAGTTAAAGCAGTGACATTACCATGTTAAATTATTGTATTACATATTGGTGACTACAGTGGAAAAGGACTGTGTATCTCTGCATCTGCATAACATACTGCTGTACATCTGTCTGAGATGTGTTTGCAAAGCATGCTATGTTGCAGAATGCTGGTTTCAGTTCATAGCATCTTGTAATTCCGTGAGGAAAACATAGATGGGCAGAATCCTTTTCCAGGCTAGCTTGTCTAGATTTCCTGGATAGTAATAAATCACCTGAAGTGTGGTCCAACTAGGTATACTTTCTTCCCTGAGAGGGTGATGGAGAGTTCCTGTGAAAATCTAAGGTGATAGAAAAACAGGAGAGACTTTTTCTTTACCTACTAATCATCCCATTCAGTGCTCATTTGAAGGAGCTGGTTTGGAAGCCAGGTGTTTTGTCATTTCTCAGCCAATATGTTATTTATCATGTTAGCTATTCTAAATCAGTAAAGGGATGGACTTGCAGCTGACACAGTTAATCAACACGATAAAGATACTCTAGCCTGCTCCATGAGATTCTTCTTGACTTTCTCTCATATATTGTATCTTCATTCTCTCATACTTTGTGGATTGTGGCCTATCATCTTGGCTCATATTCTCAGAAAATTTGTGCATCTGGTATCACATGAGAAATAAAAAGAAGTAGAAAAGTTTTTTTTTCTGTTCTGTAAGAAGAGAACTTGAAATATTTTTTATCATTCTTAGCAGATCAAAAGTTCAACAGCTTGAAAAGTTTAATGAACCTAAACTCAGCAAATGTTCAATGTAGGTTAATCAAAACATTTTATTTCACACATTTTTGTGACTTTTTTAGTATAAATTATTTTGCATTACGAAAGTCATTTTAAGTAGAAAAAATATCAAATGTAAAAGCACCAAGTATCTCATTTTGACAATTTTGAAACCTTTTTGGGATCAACTTTTTTTTTTTCAAAGTAGGTAATTCCTGGCAGATCCCAGTTCCCAGGAAATTTCTTTAAAATAATATTCATGAGAAAATAATTTACTTTAAAAGCTTCAGTGTTGGAAAAATACTAATACACCATCTTTCATCAAGTCTTTGTTAGGCAATCAATTAATAAGATGTAGTTTCAGAGAACATGCAGGAAATTAAGTTCTACTGAATTTGATGGAAGACGAGACCTGCTTTATGAAGCCAAATGCTAACTTTGAATGTTTGGACATATGTTGATCTCCATGATGATGGAGCTGATATGAAATGGGCAATAACAAAAAGAACAACCCTTGTTTAAAACATACATACCCAATCAGTCTAAATAGAATTAAACATTAGTTCATTAAGCACAATGAATATATGAGTACTGTGGCCTTTCATCACTTTTTGTAGCATGTCCATAGGGTTTGCAAGTCATGTTTCCAAGCAGACACTCATCTGCTGTGAATAGATTCTGCCTTTAAATTTTCAGGGTGCACCAGGTTTGGTGAGTGACTATGAACTCATTCTGGGTGCTCACCTAGGAGAAAACTTCTCTGACACCCTCCTTTTGCAGTGGTTTCTGCAGAAAGGATAAAGCCATGTGGGTACCCATTTCTCAAAATCTTTTCTTGAGAAGTTGCACCTTGTAGTGGATGCTTTGAGGCTTTTGTTTCATTCTGTGTGAAACAGCTTGCCAAGCAAATGGGGCACAGATTAAGAAATATTTCTGAATTACAGACACTGTAACTCTTGCAAATACCAGGTAGTTAGAACTCTTCATGGAGAAGTATTGCATATAAAATTATTGTCTGATCTCACCTATATACTGTACATTCAGTAGGTGTCTGTATTCAAGGTAACACTTCTGCACACACATTGTTTTCTCTAGACCAGCCTGTTTCTTCTTTCTTTGAGTGGGGATACCCATAGCTCCTGCCTTGCCTTTTTCTTCAACAAGTTTCCCTTTAGTAATCAGCTATCAAAAATAGGCTTCCTGAGCTTTGTATCGTAGAAGTACAAGGTTTATAAATGTACGTGTTCTGGCACAATGGCATAAATGACCATGCATTCTCTTTCCTTAGGCTTTTAATATTTAGGGAGGGTTAAGCTCCATATTGCTTTCAATTAACTTGCTAAAAATTAGTTCCTCTGCTGGGCCTAGGAAGTGTCAGTGGTGCTTATGAGTTAAGCCTTTTGCCTACATACTCATTTCTGTTGTTTTCTATTTGGACAAAGTTTTAATTCCCTGTGGATTTCAGATGATTGACCCAGAGAGAAAGCTGAGTCTGTGTGACAATATGGTCTTCAGTTACTACTGCCAACACAAATAAATGGCTTCTTTCTAGCTCTATCATAAGTAATCTGAGTGGGATTCAGATTTTTGATAGACTTCAAAAAAATCCCACACATGAAACAATACACTGTTTTAAAAGAAAATCAGATTTAAGGCAATAAAGCGTTCTTTATCTCAGGGAATGTTTTTCTTTCCTAGTTTCAAAGTCAGACAAGTGGGAATCTGGAATTGTCCAGCTGAAATAGGGAAATTTGCAACTTCATGGATTGATTCTAAATTGTGCTTATCAAGATTTGGTGATATATGCTTATGTTTTATAGAAAAAAACTGAGAAATGTGAAGAAAAAGATTACAAGTAGATGAGTATTTTTTCATTGATTAAATACTGTAAGATTATTATTACATATTCTAAGTCAAGAGACTTGGAAAAAATACTAATTTTGGAAGCCTGAAGATACTGAAACTGAGTGTAACTGTCTTTACTGAGCATACAAAATTCATCTTTTCTAAAGATTCTTACACAACAAAGCCAACATCTTTGCCACAATCTTCAAGTTAGACATTATTTCTCACATAAGCATTTAAATTGTTTTATTTTCTGAGCTGCTGAGACATTGCAATATGCACTAACTACCAACAAAAATGAGGGTTCAGTAATTCTAAAAATCAAGTTCTTCACTTAAATGCCCACAGATAGGTTCAAGTGTCAATCTGTAGGTGCCTTCTTTAAAAATGGTCAGTGCTTGTGAATCATACTATATGATTATGCCTTAAAAAAAATTGCCTGTTATTAATATTAAATATTAGCCAGAAAACAGCATGTGGAACATTGTGTTTAGTTTTTTTCCTGAGCTATCTCAGTGCTTTACTTCCCTGCTTTGAGTGAAAGTAAAAAAAGGAAATACTGAATATGTGGTGCCGTTTATGTTGTGCTGGTCTCCTCTGTTCTTTACTGTTGGCTCCATGTACCTTCAGCACTGAAGCACCAAATGGTACACTAAGGTTGCTTCTGTACAGCATAGATGTAATTTTTATTCCCTAATGATCTAACTGCATTTGCTTGCTGCAAATTAGGTGCAGTAAGGCCCTAATTGCTATCAATTGAGAGGAGGGAAGCCAGTAGCATTCAAAAATTACTGGGATGTCAACTAGGAGATGATGTTTTTTTTCTATGATGAAGGTAGCTGAATTCAAAAGAAAAATGAATGTAATATCTTGGCAGAAACTGCTTATAATTTTCTCCTTAAAAATGGTCTAAAAAAAGTTTACTCTTCACTCAAAGACAAATAAATTTGTGTGCAGTACACTGGCACAGCTATTAATACTGTTAATATTATTTTTAATTATTATTTATTATTAATACTGAATAATACTTTTTTTTCAGTAAACTTTAGGCCTGTAATGTTGCCATTATGTTGCCATTATTACTACAAGATAGTTTGATCTGCCATATAATGCAAACAGCATAGTGATACAATAAGCACTGGCTAGATGTCTGATCAATCTGAATAGAGCTGCATGTATTGTCATCTTTCGTCTTTTTTTCATTCTAAAGCTCTCTTTCTCCTTCTCCTGGTAAAGGGCATTGTCACTTTGAGTTTGAGCCCATTTCTGTGAATTCTTGCATGTTTTCTTACTCCAGTGAGACTGACCCAAGGCTTTCATAGCCAGTTTGCATTGTGTGAAGAGAAGTGTCATAACAAAGTACATACTACAAAGGCATCTTCAGCAGCTGTGAAATTAATTTGGCTGATGCTTAATAATAAATGATTCAACAATTGTATTAATCTATTGTATTATTTAATTTAAAATTTATTTATCTAAGTATAACTTCACACATCAAAGTATTTTTAAGTCAAATTGTCCTCTCTACTAAAAATTATGGCAGTGGTAGACATTTGTATTTGTATTATAAAATAGGTTTTGTAACATCTGTATGTAAGAATGTATGATTTATGGAGAGACAGACACATAAAGATATACTTTTATTTTTTCGAAGGGGCAAGTTATATTATAAACTGTATAAATTCAAACTTTTTGGCTTGATCCTTTAGACAAGCTTTGTGAGTCTGAGTGCCCAAAGTTTAGTGTCTAAATCCATACTGTTGAGACATTTTTAAAACGGATTCAGAGGTGATGATGATGATGACCAAGTTTCAAGGTCATCTGAAAGTCCCCTGACTATAGATGCTCATGTATCATCCTTGTGAAACCTGCTGTGGGTTCAAGGTAAAGATTTTATATGTAGCACATACTTAAAATCACTGTGCCCCCCCAAAAAAAGCAGTGAACATGTAAAAATGAGCATGAAAACAGCCACTCATTTTTAAAATCTTTATGAAAACAGCTGTAGCTGTTTGGCTTCTGTAGAAGCACACCTGTAGCATGATTCATCTGTGACCTATTTTAGATATATGCTTAAAATGAGATAAATATCACAGCTATTTCTTTTCATTGATAATAAAAGGAATTCAGAGTGACTAGCTCAGAAATAGGTGTCAGTATTAAGTTAGGTGAATCCTATCGTTATGCTCTGAAATGGCCCTAAAAAGAACAATATGGGTACATAGCGTAAAATGAAGCCTGTCGATGTGTATGAAGTAGTGTGCTAGAAGTATGGATTTCCCAGGGCCATATGAGTCCAGAGCACTTTAAAATGGTCTAAAGAAATTGATAGGAGCTGTAACTACCATATCAATATCTGCCAATACCTGAGATAAAAATGAAGCAAGACAATCACACAAAATACCTAACATATAATAGTATTTGTACCCATGAGAGAAATTAATCTGGCATTTCAGTTACTTGCACATTTAATATAAAACCTACTAATATGCACAATATTGGTTAATTCTCAGTTTGCTACATTTAACAAAAATCTCTGTTGCAGGTTGCTTAGTTATAGAAAATCCCTCAAGTAAGTTGATTAAAGAGTTTTATATTGTGGTCATCGGTGAGTCTCAATGTGTGGTTCTCTCCTCTGTTTATTAGGAAAAAACTTCAAGCTGCGTATAAATCATAAAAGCATGACTAATTGCACGGTAACTGGAGAAATGCTTTCTCTCTCTCTGGGGTGAAGCCTGCATGTCTGTGTTTTAGCTTGGGAAGTAATACAGGGATATTTAAACTCCTCAGGGTTTAAAAACCATGTCATTTTGAGAATGAGGTCACTGCAATATTTTATATGTCTAAAATCTCACTATGTATAAAATGTTTTCTGTGTGACAAAGAAGTATTATGTACTTTAGAATGCAATGGTAACTTTACAGATTTCCATTAATGTCAAAACCTTTCCTTGGAATGCTGTTATGTATAAAAACAATCCAACCCTATAGTACTGTTAATATTAACAACATTAGGAATTTGGTGAGGGGAAAACCAACAGGAGAAAATGCTTCTATTTTAAGTGGCTGAAACCAAACCAAATAAGCATGCTGTAAACAATTCACAGTTTTCTCTCTCTAAGTATCAGTTTCTACTGAACTGAAAAGCACTGTTTCTTAATAAACTGCAGTTAAATAAGAATAAAAACAATGACATAGAAATTCCCTATAGGTTCCTAATTCTTCTGTCATTACTTTCAGGCCAATAAGCAAGAAATCCTTCCTACAACATGTTGAAGAGCTTTGCACAAGCAACAACCTAAAGTTTCAGGAAGAATTTTCGGTATGTTGCTAGCAGTTGTCACAACATCGCAAGACCTTCAATCGTTTCATGTGTCACATTTCATGTCCATTTTAAGCAGGCAAGGCCGTGAAGGACTCTGGCCTTGATAATCAATACCCAATTACCAGGTTGATTGTTTAGAAAGTAATATTACACTGATTTGGATTCTTCAGTCTACATTGCAACCTGATCAGAACTATTCACCTAAGTGTCAGCAAAAGATGATCTTCTTTAGACTCTGATCTTTTCAAGAACACCAGACATTTATGCTTTTGCATATGTAGCAATGCCTACACAGTTTACCTGGTACCAGCTCATTTAGAAATATTTTTCTAACATATATATGCAGATATATTGAACTGCTTTAAATAGGTTCGTTTTCCTGAGTGATGATATATCAAAACCAGAGCTGATATTTATTCTGTGAAATGTTCAGGCCCCAGTCATACTGCCAGGGAACTCAGAAATTTTTTTCTTTCATAGATTTCAGTACAGAAAGTAAAAAAGTTATGCATGGTACTTTGCTTTTTGTTCCTCTACAAATAATGGGTCATACTTATCATGCTCTTTAGAATCACCTCCATGTGAATAGACTTCAACTCCTTATGTGAGTTAGATGAACACAGCAAACCTGTCTTTCCTTCTGAAGAGAGACCAGCTTTCAAAATCTGTTACATATAATGCATATACACTTTCAATTTAAATCTCAAAGTTTTCACTATTTTTATTAAGTAGCATTTTTACGGCTATCATATTTTTGTTCTCAACAATATCTTATCTTCTTGTTATTTCAGAATCTTTATCATAATTTTTAACACATACAGTTATTTTCCCCCACAAAAATAATTTGTCAGTCTCCAGTGACTGTATTATTTTGGATTTATAGATTTACCATGAATGGCTTAGCAGTTGGGATTAATGAAAATGAAGACTCAACAACTGGCTTTTCTTCTGCTAGATTATAATATTTCAGTCTCTAAGGGAAAGCCAACAAAAGTGTGAAAAGATTAATGGTATTTCCTACAGCTTTTTTTTTTATGCTCCTTAGGTAAAATTGGTCTGGATTTAATAATAAAAAGCACCATAAAATTCTCTGAACAATAAAGTAAGAACTTTTTGCCAAGAGCAGAAGTGTTATTTTACTTGAACAAGAGTGATTATAGTTATATTATGCATGACTGAACAGATGAAAAGTTTTACTAGCAATAACATTTTCACATATCAAAGTTCATCACTGTAAAGTGTCTAGTATTACTTCCTTGAGGTGTGACCCACATTGGGAAAGCCTTACAGCATTGTAATGCCTTAAACAATAGTGTTTTATCAAATCAAAATCATGACAATCCATTTCAAATTTAGAGAAATATAAGTAGCTGAGGCCTCATTCAACTAAATTTTAAAGTCAGCTTATAGTCAACAGTTTCATATGTCATTTGGGCTTCCAATGTTCCCTCTGAGCTTCAGCTTCCATGTTTCAGAGCATAGTGATAACTTCCCAGATGGCTTGCCCAAGGGCAGGCAGAATTGGAGGGTGGGTCCAGTCCCTGACTGAGGGTAGATCTATGGTATCAGTAGTACCTGTTTGACCAGGGGAATAATAGGATTGAGAATGCACTTGAAATTATGTCAGAAGTGACAATGCACAGAAATGGGCATTGCACACAAGAAACAGGCAGACCTTGTGACCTGCACTGTTTCCATCCACATTGAGCATTTAGTTTCATGTAAATGACTGAAAGCTCCTACAATGTATGTAGGAGAGATAAGCTCAAGGTGTAAAACGATGGGCGATTATGTCTGAAGCACATAATTACAAGGTGCTGAGCTTGCTTGGGCTCTCTGGCCCTCTCTGGACTAGTAAATTCAAGTATACCAGGAGCTGGAAATGAGAATATGAAAATTTACACAAATAAACTGTTAGCATATTCCCTGACTTGAATTTCATTTAAGCTACCAGTCTTCCTGAGCAGTTCCAAGATAAGTTTTGGTAGGTAAAGTAGTCTAGGGATCATTTACAATAGGCAGTTTGTAGACAAGAAACCTGTTTTGGAATTATCTAGGATAAATTTGGCTCTTTCTGTTTCACTTAGTCTTGGAATCCAGGGATATTCCTGGTCTCATTTATTTTGCTATATTGGCCAAGCTTCTGTGCCTGGAAAATTTCCAGGGTTCAGTCTCGGTCTACATGTGAACATGACCTGTCTATAGACATGATGGAAAGAGAATCTGGGCCTCAAAATGGATCTAAATCTATTGCTTATCAGAACAGAATTTAAAGAAAACATAGTTTTTCTGGTAAGCGTGAAATTACTGAACAGAAGTACTTGCATAAGTGTTTCACAATAAGTTCTGTTCTTGAATGAAAACATAAAATGTCACCATAGTACCATGAGATTACTATAGTAAAAAAAGTGCAAATCAATTCTGCAAAGAAAAATGGCATCTATGACAAATACTTATTGAATCCCAGAATCCAAATAGTCTTTCCCCAGTTCTGAAAATAATCACTTAGACTGAGAATTGGTACAGGGCTTCTGAGCACATGTACTAATAAAAAAAAAACATCATTACAAAAATACCATCATCTGCTTCTCTTTTCCTTCTCTACAAGCTGAGACTCAGAGGAGTGAGGCAAATGAGGCAAGTTAAAGTTCACATGACACACACGTGATATGGAAACCCATGGCCCATAACACCCACAAAATGCCACAGGCATTTCATCAGTGTTTTTCCTTCATGCAAAATTCAATAACAGATACTTTGTAGGGGTGTTTCAGCTTTCTGAATGAATTTTAACATCTCCACCCTTAGCTGTGTTTTCCAGTTCTTACCAAATCCTGACAGGAATGCACAGAAGTCACTCTACTGTGTCTTGAAAACAGGGATCATTCTCTAGTTTCAGTTATAGCACTGGGGCTTTACTTCTCTTAGGGATTGTTGAGCCAAAATGCAGAGGCAAAAGAGTAGGTAAAAGTATTCTGCCTTAGTATTGCAGCGATTGATTGAAAGACAAGATTTTAACTAAATACATTTTTCTACAGTATGTTACAATCCTTCATTTAGTTTTTTATTTATTTCACGCCGGTTAACTATGCTTTGTAATTATTTAATATATGGGTATAAATGTAAAATCAGCCATTCTTTATAAGATGATTTTAAGTCAGAAGCTTCCTTTTTAGAAGGGGCATAACCACAGACTTTTCATCCCTAGGAAACATAGGTACTTAGAGAGATTTTTAAGGGAATGGATGGGATCTAGTCCCTTGTTAATTTTCAAAGGGAGATGAGCATCTAGTTCTCTGTAATTCTTCCTCTAAGTCTTTCCACATGGAAGTATGTGTCAGAGCCAGAAAGAGAAGTCAGGTGCCTTGTCTGGAAGTCCTTTGCTTTCATTGTGAAATCATCTTTTGCCTCATGCTCAGAAGCACTTGCAGTTATAATATTGAGGATATAATTAAAGAAGTGGCGTAGTCCTCATGCTTCAGGCCACAGGATTTTTTTCAGATAGTGAAAAAGAAACAAGTTTCTTGTGGGGTAATACTGCATATGATACATTTCAAGGGTTTTCAGGTCTCTTTTACATGTCAGGCATTATCCATTGTACAAAAGTAGGATATCCAATTAGATGAATTACTGACTTAGTTTATTACATCAGGTTTTAAACTATCCCATTTTGCTAATGTTTATGTTAAATTATTCTTAGTATCTGAACCCATCAAATAAAGCTGACAAAATATTTGAATTAACAATGAAAGAAAAACACTGGAATAAAAAGTACTTCTGTTTTTTCCATTATTCATTGCCTCTTTCATCTGTTTGTTTGTTTATTTGCTAATAGTTTCACATTAAATTTTATTTATCTGTCTCAGATACCTGAGCAAAAGACCACTTAAAAATAATTAATATTGAATCTGATAGTAGAGCAGTCTGCCCTACTTTTGGAAATAGTCCATCTAGAGACTAACTATTAGTATTAAAAGACAAATTTTGAAGGGATTACTCAGCACAAGCAGCAAAATTTTGCATTGTACTCTTTCAAAGCAATAGGTAGATCTCTACTTTTGTGTCTTAGCTAGGTGTTGAAATAGACTTGCCTATAACATTTGTGACAAAGCAAAAATCTATTACAGTTCATGTAGTTATGAACTTCAAAATTCTGGCTAAATTCTATCTTTTCTGAGCTTTCTATTCTCTTATCACACAAGATGAATGTGTTTTCTCCATTAACAAATTAAGAAGTTGTCTCCACTCTTTAACTCAGCTTTGAAAATTATGCCTATTTTTGCACACAAACACTCCCATCAAATAAGTTCCTCAATATGAATGATTTATGAATCTCTGCCTTTCAGTAATAGAACTAATGACCAGTTATGAAACTGCAGCTCAGCCCAAAATAACTCTTCCCACCCTTTTCACAAAGAGTCCCATGAACAATAGCTAATTACCAGTTGTCTCAACTTAATTAAATTCTCATCAGTTCTCATGCTGTGGCAAGAACTCTCCCAAGCTACAGGAGTCAGGAAAAGGCATTATTCAAGAGTAAGTTTGAGTCAGTAGGGCATGGTAACCAAGCATGTGACTTCATGAAAAAAACAGAAAAGAGCTACAAAAGATGAGAGGCTGACTTTACCCAGACTTGTAAAGGTGAAAGTTCATGTAAGCTTTAATTGTTCAACTTGACAGCATTGTCTGCAGTGGTGCATCTAACACTGCTGGTATAACTGGGGTTGACAGTGAGGTGGAATGTCCTGTAACGCTACCAGCTGTTCTTGGAAATGCACTCTGTTGCAGAACTAAAGAATTTTTCCTCTTACTGGATGATTGTGTCATTTTTTATATCACAGAAGGTGAAATGCAAAGGTATGCCAACAAACATTTATTCCTCTACAGGAACTTCCCAAGTTTCTTGATGACCTTGCTTCAACTGATGCAGATCTGCCTTGGAACAGGTCTAAGAATCGTTTCCCGAACATAAAGCCATGTATGTGTATTTACTGATCAACTCCTGGTTTGCTTTCTACCTTCAATCATGCAGTATATATTTGGAATGCAACTCTGTTTGTTTGATCAGCCTTTGAAATGGCAGTACAGTCAAGTTCACATTATGAAATAATTTTCAGTCAAGTAATCTATCTTTTCACTGTGTTTTTTTAAAGACAGTTTTATTTGCGAGTAGCTTTAAACTTGCTCTCATAAGCTTTAATATGCAGGTGCAAGAAACTGTAGCCTCAGTAGTTTCTTAGCTTTGTAATTCAAACTCACTCTTCCTCATCTTCTTTTTTTTTTCCTCTTTAGTGAGAAGTAGTTTTTGTAAACATATAAAATTCACGTTTGTGCATTCAGCTACCTCAGGAGCCAGGGTGTGCTTTCTTGTGGATATGTGCACATATGCTGCAAAGGTTCCACAGAAGATCAGAGTGACTGTATGATAACTTATAAGCCAAGGCTAGATTTTATCACAGGAGACAGGAGTCTGTCTCTCTGTACTCAACACTGCTTCATTTTTCAGTTAATAAGACAAGAAATGTCATTATTATTTTAGGCATTAGCTGTGATGTGAGATGAGGAGCATGGCATTCCTTGGTTAATAATGCTACATTCTGTGCTATTAACTTTTCAGAGCAGCTGTTCCTGCTGTCTGTTTCCTTGTTCAAGATATACTCCAAGTTACAGTCACTAAAAATTTATTTATGAAATATAAGTAGATAAGTTTCATAAGTCTTTAACGTTGTATTCTTTTTTTTTTTTTCCCTAAGCTGAGGACCAAACATCAAAATTTGAAATGTTTGGTTTCAGTGTTTGCCTTTTCACACATGGCATCTTTTTGTCATTTCTACAGATGTACTGTAGCCTCAAATCAGAAACCCTCAACCATTTTTTTTTCCCCTGTAATAATGGCCTTACCTTGTGTAAAAGAATGTAAAAGTGCCAAGATCAGGCTTAAATCTGTTACCTGGGCAGCAAATATATAGGAAAGACTGACAGACCCTAGACCCTGCTGTCTGATTCACACTGAGGTTGTCTATGCTAGAACAGCATGGCTTAAAGTACGCTGCCTACCTTTAGGCAGAGGATTCTCACATACATATATCAGATTGGAGGTTTTGGCATGGTCATCATTTTAATTAAAAAGTATTTTGTTAAAATATGTCTGGAACATTAAAGGATCAGGGTATGAAAATGGAAATTGTTCAGATTCCCTTTGTAATTAGTGTTCTACTATGTCAAGTATTGTTAGTTAGCAACAATAACAGTATTTTTGATTTCTTAGCACTCCAGAAACACTTGTTACATATGTCAGTGGGTTTTTTGGAACAAATCTGTTAATTAACTAGACTTTGTTTCCATGATAGATAATAACAACAGAGTAAAGCTGATGCCTGATGCTGGTATTCCTGGGTCTGACTACATTAATGCCAGCTACGTGTCTGTAAGTAGAAAGTCTCTCACATTTTTGCTATATCTGTTTTATGGTAGAATAGAGAGTCAAAAAATCACTTGCAAGAAGAACAGGATTCTAATTTTAATTTCATTCACTACAGCTGCTACAGCCATGGCATTGTTCAAGTCAGCCCTGCAGCATTGAACTTGACTAGTTCAAAATATAAATTATCCCATTTTCATTGCTAAGCAATGATTTTCAGTGATAATCAAAACTGTGTCCAGCAGATTAGTTTTTATAAGTTGTCTCATACCATTATTGTTAAAGACAAGAGTGAAACTCCCACTGAGGTCAGTTGTTTCATCAGGCATTATTTGATCTCTTGGTTTGGGAGCTGGAGTTACTGTATATGAACAGGGCAATGTAAACATAACTGAATGGAAAAGTTTCATAGAAATAGATAATAATTTTGGTGAGCAGTATTGGTATGTCCTCATTATTTTGTGAAAGTCATGATGGGTTAAAACTTAAACCAGGGGAAGTTTAGATTAGATATAAAGAGGAAGTTCTTTAGTGTAAGGGTGGTGAGGCACTGGATAGGTTGCCCAGGGAACTTGTGAATGCGCCATCCCTGGCAGTGTTGGATTGGTTGGGTTGGACAGAGCCTTGGTGACATGGTTTAGTGTGGGGTGTCCCTGCCCATAGAACTAGATGATCTCAAGGTCCTTTCCAACCCTAACTATTCTATGATTCTATGGAGTAAAATGCAAATAGGCTTCCTGAAGAATAAACTAATATTGTATTTCTCATCCTCAGCTTTCTTCCTAGACTTTCCATTTTCTACTTGTGTTCTTAGTAGATTCTTCATCTATATTTTTATCTCATTTTCATCCTGCTGAAGCTTCAAGAGTGACATAATTATGCTTTTAATTTATTGTAGTAGTGGCTGGTGGTCTCACATATAATCAAGACTTGATGTGCAGTAAGCACTATTCAAATGTATAGCTACACATGCAGACTGTATTCTAAGTAGATGACAAAATGGCAAGTAGAAATAGTTACTTCCAGGTAACTAAGAGACATTCACAGAGAATAAACAATAGAGCTGACAGCATCTTCCTCTGTAATTAGCAAAAGCTGTTTATTTGTTTTACATGGAATGTTCTAGTTCTGACAGTTAGCAGGTAGGAAGAGCCATGACACATTGTTAGTTGGTGTTGGGACTATAGACAGAACCACTGAGAAGGAGACCAGACAGCTTGGAGCATGGCCTAGTCTTCACCCTTCCTGTCACTAACTGCCATGCCAAGGCTTAGGCAGGGAACAGCAACAGCAGCTTCCAAAAAAGCTGCAGCAAAAGCGAGCTGCAGAGAGTGTGCCCTGCTGAGATTTTGCATGTGTTTACTGCATACAGGCATCTTGCTGCATGCTGACTTTAGGTCACTGCTTATCAGTGAATAGACAACTGTAATGTTACCATATCTCAGGGCTAAAGCTTTGCCCTTCATATGCTCTCATTTTCCGTATTTGTGGATGTATATATAAATGCATATAGCTGTAAATATACGTGTGTGTGTATTTACATAATTATTTGGGTGAATGTACATATGCATGCATATAAAGAAAGGGAAAAAGAGGTCTTTATATAGTTTTATATGGCTTCTACTTTTGCTTTCATTGGTTAAACCACAAAAACTCAGTAACTGAAACATGAGCTTTGCATCCCTGAATTATAGCTTCTCACCTCACTCTTAAACTAGGAAGGATTAACATAGTTTCTCACTGCCACCTGTTCTGTATATTATAGATGGAGTAAGTAATGGACCACAGTGAATTACAGGGCTATAATGCCAACAAGGAAATTTGGTGGTGCTATAAACCACTGTGTCAGTTGTTTGCATCAGTAGGCAGAAATCTGTAATATTATAGACAGCTAGCTCTGCAGCGTAAATTTATTGCTGTTACTGCTATTGTCATTTTAGACTTTCTGTAGTACGTAAGAGTTCCTGTTTCTTTGTAGAAACAGATCTATAAGAACCCATGCACTAACAGCGTTTATAGTGACTTTATTCAACAAACTTCCTTCTCCCCAAGATTTATATTAATTTATAAATGAACTAAACAGCAGAAGCCAACATTAAAATAAAAGCCAAGTGGCACATCAGGTTTCTTGAAGACCTTTCCTCTTAGACCATTTGTTTAGGTAAGCTCCATGCCTAAGTTAAGGCAAATCCTTGGTGATCGCTGGAAGTACAAGGTCATCAGAGCAGTGTATAGCTTGCACTAGTTCTCAGACCATTCCTTAATTGCTTCCCTGGCTCCACTCCTGCTTAACACTGTTTACTTTCTTGGCCACATCCTGACATAGTTCTTGGTGGCCTATGGCTAAATCTGCAGTAAGACTGGTTAACAGGGAGGCTTGGATATATTTAAATGGGAATTACTGACCTGATGTCCCTATAATTTCTCTGCTAAATAAATTTCTACTGGGATGGTGTTTCCCAAACTTTATTAGACCATTGGTTCATAACTTATCTGTGTAGTGAAGAAAATGCCATTTCTTCCTTAGGTTGCCAAGGCCATCTGCCATGCAGTGATTAGCCAGGCCTATGTCAATTCATTTAGTATGTCTGACAAGGTTTTAGTCTTAGGCATGGTAGCTACAGGCACGACTATGAGTCACATGCAGACTTTTTTCTTCCTTGCCAACTTTTGTACTAAATATTTTCTTTTTCTTAGGGTTATTTATGTCCAAATGAGTTTATTGCAACTCAGGGACCATTACCAGGAACAGTGGGTGATTTCTGGAGAATGGTGTGGGAGACAAGAGCAAAAACACTTGTGATGCTTACACAATGTTTTGAAAAAGGACGGGTGAGTTACCACTGTACAAATTAACAGCATTTGAGATAATTGGAAATTTTGATCATTGTTAATTAGTCATCATCTCCCTGCAGATAAGATGTCATCAGTACTGGCCAGAAGATAATAAGCCGGTGACTGTGTTTGGGGATATAGTGATTACTAAACTGATGGAAGATGTTCAAATAGACTGGACCATCAGAGATCTAAAAATTGAAAGGGTAAGCCAGAACTGGAAGGCAATTAAATAAAACCCATCCAATACCTCAAAGAACCTAAAATGTGCTCCATCCCACCCAACTACCTTTCAGTATTCTTTTAATCTGTTAATGTGTATGCACTGTATTGCCTGGTTTTCCTGCATTTTATTTTCATTCTTATTTGGGTTTGGTTCAGTTTATTTTTTCCTGAGAATTGTCCCATTTTCTGTCTCAAAGAGCTCAGATTTTTGTTCAACATCCTATGAAGGGGCTGCCAAGGTTACTGGATCTATGGTCTGGTGGGAGGTGAAGTTTCTATTTGGACACCTCAGTTGTCTCTTCTAGAAAGGAGTAATCCTAACCATTCTAGGATCAGACAAATCCCTTTGAGTGTAATCATTTCAGATTAAAGGGCAAGATTCTCTGGTGCAGTGCAGCTGTTTTGCATTGTACCACCAGACGTATTGGCATCCACCCCCAGAAGATTCACCCAGTATAAAAGAGAATCATCAGTATTACTCCCACTCCATGTCCTGGGAAGGGGGTTGGGGAGCACAGCATAGATGTTCATCTTTGCCACGATCCACAACTACAGTTTCCACTCTGGAAAAATTAACACCCAGCATTAAGTCAGACCAGCAGGTAGGCTCAGAAAACAATCTGGGCATGTTGAATCGCAATAAAGTTAGCCTTCTTTTTCACTCCCAACATTGACCTGTGTTGTATGTAGTTCAGCCATATACTAGGACCTGAAGTTGGTTATCCAAATACATGCATTACTGTCCTGTGGCATGTGCACATGACAAAGGGGATTGCTTTAGTCATCACCCCATAAGGATATGTTGTGCACATGGTACAGGACAACTGAACATTTTAAAATGAGAGATGACAAACTTTTTTTCAGCTAAAACAAGACATAGAGTAAACCAGATCAGAAGATGAACTATTTAGTGTAAAAATTCATGCCAGCAAAATGTGAAGTCACCTGTGTTAACCAGGGTGAGACAGGGAGGAGAGGAGAAAGAAAAAAGGAAAAGAGAAAACCTGAGCTAAGTGATCCATTTACTATAGCTGAACTGTGCTGCAAAAAAATCTATGATGTCCTTTATAAGCATGTCATTGAATGTACTATATTGCTGGCTTTAAGATTGTACTTCATCTTCCATTCACAAACGGGTAGAGTCTTGACAATCTTCCAATGAAGGTAAAAGGCATATGTGAGGCAAATCATTCACAGTTATTGCTATATTGTGTCCAGAGTAATTTCTCTTTTGGTTTTATGCTTAGCAATTTTAAAAGTATAGACTCACAGTAGTTGCTCCATATAATTGTTCACAGTTATTTGGTTTTTCTTGCAATATGAAAAGAAAGAGTGGTTGGTTCAAAGTGAAAAAAAGAAAGGAACTGGTTCATTACACAACAGTTGCAACTGTGGTACTCCTTGCTGCTATATCCTGTGAATACTACAATCTTATAGGGCTTCCTAAAATCTGGAGAAATTAGTATAAGAAAATTCTGATAAGTACTATTAAATTTTGAGATAACATCTTTTGACTGAGGCAGTTCACAAGTCACAAGCTATTAAGAATGGCAATGGTGTTCTGTGGAACTAGATACATTTTTGTCATGTTTTGTTGGTCTAGAAAGGCCTTTGACATGATCTTGTGCTTTTATTCTTATGTCTTTCATAGTTAATTTAGATATCAGATTATAACCTGCTTTTTTCTTTGAGTCACTGTTGTTGATGCTCTCACTGAGAGGGTATCAAACACTTAGAAAATACAGCTGTTTACCAGTGTAAACAGTGTTAGCCTTCACTGCATTAGATCAACCATAGAACGGTTGCTTTCTCCTAAATAAATTTGTCATCCCAGTTCACTAAACTTCTAACTGAGCCGTAGAAAACTCAATGGGTAATCTACAAATTACATTGATACAGTGACTGAAACCAAATGGAGAGTGACTGTTGAAGTCATTAATACTTCCTGAGAGATGGACTTGATGCCATCTCTCAAAAGACCTGCCATTAGACCCATGCAACACAAATTATCCCTTGATAAAAGTGCCTATTACAATGCTGCTATTCTGACTTTCCTTTTTCACATGAAATTGCTGAGAAGGTCACATGTAGCTTACTGGATCTTCTGTCACATTTCTTCTGCAAAAAATGCCTTATCTTACATTCTTCAGCATGGAGACTGCATGATGGTGCGGCAGTGTAACTTCACTTCTTGGCCAGAACATGGAGTCCCTGAGACTACTGCACCAATTATCCATTTTGTAAAACTTATCCGTGCAAGCCGAGCACATGATAATACACCAATGGTGGTTCACTGCAGGTAAGCATATTCACCAAATCATCATTTAGTGTTTAGAATTTCAAATGCATATTAACGCTTAGGGAAGTTGCCAGGAGACAATGAAAACTGAGTACACAGGTATGGTTCAAGTATGGACAGCAGTGAAGGTTTGTTTAGCAGAGCTCCTTAGTCCTTTCTAGGAATTAAAATGTCAAAGCATGTCTATTTTTCTGTTTGTGAAAAACCCATTGAGGTGATGGCAGTGTTTTTTTACATAAGGTATTGCTAGATTTATCTCAATTTTCCCTTTATCATAAGAAGAGGAATGACATGTGTTTAATGACTTCTATTATAATTATAGACCTTCTTAAGTAATAAGTTTGAAAAATGTATTCAAAATGTATGTCACATCAAAAAGAAGAAACTATTTGGGAGCCACAGAGAATGACAAATAGGACTAAAGGTTTGCATATGCCAAACTTCAAATTTGGATGCCTGTAAACAGCTAAAATCTATATTTAGGCTATTTAGTTTGGTGGTTAGAGTTGTTCAGCTGTCATGGTTCCCACTAATTTCATACTCAGCACCCTGAAAGTGCTATTCAAAGAGTGTGTGGGGAAGGCTAAGTCTTCATGAAAGTGGTGAGTGTGCCTGTGTTTCATATGCAGGTCTGAGTTCCCACTGAATGAGTGCGCACACTCCAAAATAGCAACCTGGACTCAGAGGTCTGCAGCTAATTGTCTTTCTCATTGTCACTTAGCATGAGTCTGAAGTAAAAGCTGGGTTTGGTGCCACAGATCTCTTCCCTAACTATCCAGTTTATCATGCATGGGATTTTTTTTTATTTGTCCTCAGTGTCTTACGGGTGCACCCACAATGGGAGATAAAGGTTCATTTTATTTGGTATGGCTGTCACTGACATCTTGACATTTCCCTCTACTGCAGGGGCCAGGGAGACTATTACTGGAGAAAACAACAGGTTTTGTTGTTTTGAGGATACTTAATGTTCCCTGGGGCCATTCTGCAGTAAATCCTATCCCCTTTTCACAACAGTTACTTAAAGGGGCCAGCAAGGGCCAGATACCCCACCTGTGCTCAAATTCCTGGTGGTTATAAAGTGGCATAATGTATTCTTATGTTCAGGAAATTCATTCACTACTTTCAGCTCATTAGAACTTGAAAGTTCAAGAGAGTTTTGCTCTACATTTCCTGATTATCTGCAGTGATACACTCTCCATTTATTACACTGATTGCAGAGTTATTACACTGATAGCAATTTTGAGAAAATCCTGTGTTGTTTTGTCTCAAACACGAAAAGCATCACCAAAGCAAAGTATGATTTCACAAAATCTTGTGATGTATTTTCTTTTAATTAATGAGCTCTAGAAAATTCACAGAAAAGTTGAAGAACCATTTTTCCATTTATAAACATTGGGTTTAGTTATATCTTGTTTGTCAAAATCAAAATCAAAATCAAAATCAGAACATGGCACAAATGCAGATTTCACTTGATCCCATTCAGAAAGGAGACACACAATTAAATACTGAGAAAGATTTATTTGTCTGAAGTTTTCTTTTCACATTTAGGCTTAATTTAACCAGAGTATTCTAAGAAAGTATTTCATGCTAAAAAAAAATAACAAACCCAAGTTGATACTCAAACAAACCCAACTTTGATATTCAAGAATCACCTGTGACAAGCTCAGGAGTGTTGCATCCCAACTAGCAGGAAGTGCAGCAGGAGGGACAGGAGACCTCCTTGGATGGATAAGGAGCTGCTGAGAAAAATTCAAAGGAAAAAAGAGGATTATAAAAGGTGGAAGCAAGGACAGGCGGCCTGGAATGAATACAGGGATGTTGTCCAAGAAGCTAGGGACCACATAAGGAAAGCTAAGGCCCAGTTAGAATTAAACTTGGCTAGGGATGTGAAAGATAACAAGAAGGGATTCTACAGGTACATTGCAAATAAAAGACAGACCATGGAAAACATAGGCCCCCTCCGGAAGCTATCAGTTGAACTGGCTACGCAGGATTTGGAGAAGGCTGAGGTTCTGAATGATTTCTTTGCCTTGATCTTCAATGACAAAGGCTCTGACCGCACCACCCAAGTCTTGAAAGGCAGACGCAGGAACTGTGAGAATGAAGACCTTGGGCCCATGTAGGAGAGGATCTGGTCCGAGACCATCTTAAGAACCTGAATGTGCACAATTCCATGGGACCTGATGAAATCCATCCGCGGGTCCTGAAGGAGCTGGCAAATGAAGTTGCTAAGCAACTGGGCATCATATTTGAAAAATCATGGCAGTCAGGTGAAGTTCCCGAAGACTGGGAAAAGGGGAAATATAACCCCCATTTTCAAGAAGGGGAAAATGGATGACCCGGGCAATTACAGACCAGTCAGTCTCACCTCTGTGCCTGGCAAAATCTTGGAGCAGATTCTNAACTGGGCATCATATTTGAAAAATCATGGCAGTCAGGTGAAGTTCCCGAAGACTGGGAAAAGGGGAAATATAACCCCCATTTTCAAGAAGGGGAAAATGGATGACC
>NDXB01022426.1:11719-29971 GCA_002631895.1 Agapornis roseicollis
TCCCTGCCCCCCCCCGACATGTCCTTAATGCTTTCTCGAAGTTTGTAACAACCCCTTGGCACCAGATGTGGAAGTTCTGGGAACCATCTTAACTGAAAAGACTGAAAAAGATGCCTTAATGATATATGCATTGCTTCTAAGTGAAAGGAACTTGGTGCACATCGTCAGGTCAGGCTTTAATATTTAGCATAAGGTGCCTCTTTGGCAAATTTTCTAAGTTCATCAGTTGTTAATAGTTGAAGCCTTCTTTCCAGAGCTGCTGCTCCTAGTGTTTAGGAATCCTCCTTTTTTAGTGTTGTTGTTTTTAAAGTAGATTATTATATCCATTCCTAGTCAGCAAACAGTTTAGACTTGTAGCCAGAGCATGGCTAAAAGACATGCTCCCAACATATATTACTTTGGTATGTTGTTAAAAGATTGTCCTATCAATCTTTTGGACAATTTTTGCTTTTTATATCTACCTTATTTTTTTCCTCAAATGCCTTCTTATGCATCTTTTTTCAATATTATGTTCCCTTTCCATGTCTAAAACTGAGAAGCTTAATATAAGCCTCTCTTCTAGTTTTCACCAGTCTTTTGCAGGGGTTTTGGCAGTCTGTCCTTCGCTATCATGTTCCTGAAGACCAGACCCTACTCTTGCTCTCATTTATTCATTCACAGAAAAAAAGCCAAACCCCAAAAAGGCAAAGTTTGCAATAGCTGATGTCACAGCAGACTTCTGCAAATTGATATAGCTGTGATTTCGAAACATTTTTCTGAATAGATCTGCCTCTTTTTGGATGTCTGGTAAAGAACTTCCCTGATCTGTTTATTTTGTTACTTCATTTATGCTTTTTGCAAGCTATTGAAGCCTAGTTTCTTTATACATTTCTTCTTCACTTGAAGAGCCCTGCACAGCTTCTCTCCAATCCATACCTATTCTTTTTACTGTTTCTTACAGCCCTGCTAAGCTGTCCTGGTAGTCAGTCGCACTGCGAGCAAGCAAATAGTTGACACAATGTCTCCTCTTGCTGTGAGAGTCCAACAACTTCATTGTTGGATCAAGCTTATTGCCCGGTCCACCACTGAGCCTAAACTGTAAACAGCTGTGGATCTTTGTAGTCATTAACAGACTCCTCTTGAGCAGTGCAGAAGCCTGAATTCACTGGGGAAATAGACTTGGCAATATGCCTAATGGTGATACTTGCAAGTTTTAGAATGGGGGATCTGAAAATGGGCCAGCAACCCTGTTCAGCTTAATTTCATTATTTATTTTCTTCTTAATGTTGTGTGTTTCCTGGTTCAGCGAGTGCTGCTGGAACACTGAAGGATTCCAGGTTGTACTCGTCAAAAGTCTAAATCCACAATGAGATTATGAGGAGGGCTGCTAGCCACAGTGACCCTGCCTGAGTAAGGTGTTTTCCTCCTGTTAACTCCTCACAGGTCACCGGCTGTAGGATGCATGAGGGTGAATCTCTTTTTACAGTGTTTCCTCTGTTGCCAGGATTGAACTAAAGAATGGCAACTCCTTTGATTTTACACTGTTAGCAGAGATAAGGTGGAAATAGCTTTTGCTTCATGCGAGGTGTTGAGCTGTCAGCAACAAGAACTCCAGACCACTTGAAATTTTCACAGGAAAGGGGTGTGATAAACAGATAGGTGGTGGAATAAGAGGAGACTCAGTCACCTGGAATCACCAATGTGCCCTGAATGAGGCTTTGCACAGAAAACGACATGGATCTCTTTCATTAGTTTGTAAAGCAACCCTTTTGCTGACCTGTTTGTTAGTCTACATGTTCTGGCTCTCTCTTATACCTGAAATACCACCCTTAAGCAGAGCGTGCCCACAAGGCATGTCAAAACTGATGAATTGACATCTCTTGCAAACATTTAACAGAGAATTCCCAACAAGTCTGAGTCAGTGGGTGTGAATCTGACCCTGGGTTCCTTAAAGAACATAGCTGGGATTTAATTTGCTGGAATTTAAAGAGGGAATTTATTCATTAGATGACTCAGTCTATAACCTTACCCTGCAGGATTAATGGTCACAATGGATTTGGGTTTTGGCTGCCTCTGTGTTAAATTCCCTGCTGTGGGGATAAGTATGTCCACTTTCACTGCTAGGCAGTGCCACTCTCGTCAGATTAAAAGGGGTTTACATCATTGCTCAGAATACTTCATAAGCAACATAAATAAATTATTTATTAAACCCCCTGAAACCTAAGCAAAACCAAACCAGCACAAACTCTGGTCTCTATTTTCTGTCCTTGCTTTTTATTCTTTCTGGTTCTCAACTTTGCTATACAATTGAAAGAACCCCATGAAAGTATTATCAATATACTGTGGTTTTAATTTTTTTGGAAGTATCTATAAACACCTTTTCATGAGGTCAAGTTAGCAAAACCCAAGAGATAATCATGTGGTAGCTGCAACATCGTTTAATGACATGCTAGCTGATGTTATACAGTAGCTGTTTTCTCCATTAACATATCACTGTCTCCTCCGGAGCTGTCTGCATGTTGAATTCCATCACTTCTTCCATCTGCCTTAAATGACCGTGCTTAAGGGGCCAAAGAATAGTTCAACAAACTGCACTGGAACTGAAGGACCTGCCCTAGGCACAGTGCAATGCCAATACACAGTTTAGGTAATATCATCACCTTTCTGAGGCTTTGGGTTTTCAAACAAAGTTGACGATTCAGGCAAGCTTTGTGTAGTCTGTAGGGGGACTGTTAAATAGTTAAGGAAAGTTAAAAGTATAGCCATTATTTTAATGTTTTTCAGGTTTTTGAGCTGCTCTAAGCAGACTAGTATTATTTATTATTTTTGTAAGGGAAGTGATGTTCAAGAATGTTACTTATCAGCTGAAGAAAGTTTAGAGGCAACTTAGGTTGATGCATTTTGGATTTGACAATCTAAGGAACATGAGATTTGTTCCCAGTCTCTGGCTTGCTAAAATGTAATGTAGTTGCATTCGAGGGTCAGAAGGATCTGCTTTGAGTCATCCTCTTCCAAGGAAGCATCTATGTTTGCCCATTCTTCCCTTCTGTTCTCTCTGAAAGCCCTTTATTTTTCAAGCTTTTGGATCCTTGGCTTCCCACAGCAAGAAGTCTCAGAGGCCTATGTGGGTGCATTTCCAAAGCAGATGCCTGTCAAGCAAGGAATTGCAGCAGGGGATGCCTCTTTTCTTCTCTCAGCTAGTGAAGAAGAAAGAGGGTTAGGGTCCTCAAGAGTAGTTTTAGTTTTGTGTGTTGGGCAGTGATCCACCCTGCATGGTGCAGAGCCCAGACATACTGCATAGTAGATCATGGAGATTGCTAACAAGCCAATAGACCTTTTCTTCCTCATCCTGGGCAACTACAGTTTGAATTGTTGTAGCTGTGGCAAAAGCATACGGTGGTTTCAATGGTAAAGCGATCAACACTTTGACATGTTTATTTCAAACACAATGCTTGTGGCAATGTATTAGTATTGAAGTTTTTTATTGTGGTAATATCAGGAGCTCAGAGAAAGGAACACAGGGACAACGTCTGAACTTCAGTGTTTGAGACACTGGCCTTTTCTTTCTCAGAGAAACTTTTGAAGGTGGATTTCTAGCTTGCTTTTTCTTCAGCATAAAGCACCCCTGTATTTTTTCAGAGTAAAATGGGGAAAGAGCTGCTTGCACAGGGAAATAAAATAGTTTTCTCTGCACTTTTTTCTCGGGAGTATGCAAAAATCCCATGTGCATTTTTTTTTATGAATTGGACCCTTCTGTTTTATAGCTGGTAGTATTCATGCTTATTACAATGCCACATTATGGCCTTGGACACTTTTTATGTCCCTATATCATAGCACCCTAGAGAAAGATGCTTCACTAAGCAAGAACCAGTAAACTTGCCACAGAATCAGCGGAATACTTTTCACAAAAGTGCATAAACTTCTGTTCTTAAACATTGTCATCCTTCACCTTAACAAGCACAGAGAAAGGTTCCACTGGTTTCTATGCCTTGTTAGGTCTATCATCTTTTTAATTAATAGTGTTTTTACGAAGCCGTCTGAACTGTGTCATTTCCATTATCAGAAAACCATTGCCATTAATGAATAATTTTCATTTCTGATCCTTGATATCATGCTAGTTGATCTCCTGTTTCCATGCCACCGAATGATAGCATCGTTTTCTGCCCACGATCAAATTTAATTTGGACTCTGATTATATTATGCTGTTGCGACTGAAGTGTCAATTTTTGTCAGGCAATTAGGAGCTATAACCTGTGAAGTTAAGTTTGATAGGCATTGTAATTGGATTGTTACAGTAATAGCTTGGAACATTCCCTTTTTTTCTTGCTTCTTTGATTCTTGATGCATACTTTAGTTGTGAGAACAAAGGCATTTTGTTATTATGCAACCACAGGATGTTCGAGACAACAGGATGGAGTTCAAGTTTTTCCACTTTCCCCAGATGGACTTGATTTGGATTTATTTTGACCACGAATTAAGCCAGGATTTTGAAAGAATTGGGGTGGGGGATGGCAGTGTTCCTCAAGCAAACCTTGAAAGAGTTGTGGAACCAGAGCTGGTAGGATTATAATACGGGGGTAGTCTTCATGGTAAAAGGTTAACAGAAGAAAAGAAGTCCTTAGACTGGAAATGTGCCAGATTACCCAGGCTACTCTCCCTCCTTTTAGTGGCCTGTGCAATGTATGTGCTTTGCACGTGTTTAGGGCTAGAATTTAAAGTCAACTCTATGTCCCAAATTTTTTGTTAGTGTAGATCAGGGCAGTTGTATTCAAATGTATCCCTAGAGAAATTTGCCCTGTGGAAAATAATCACAATCACCAACCAGCACATAACAGAACCCTTTTACTTATTGGATCCTTGCTGTCAGACTGGAAGTTTTCTGCTATTGCATTTGGCTTTTTTCTTTCTATTTTTTTTCTTTTTCTTTCTTTTCTCTGCAGACACAGTAGTTCACAGCCTGGATATTTGTCAAGAGAATTTTCTTCTGCATGTCTTTAGAGTGTGCTCAGCTCTAACACCCAATCCTCCCACCCTCCATCCCCCTTCATCTCCTGATCATCTCTAATAAAAGGCACAATGCAGAGACCTTTTAAAAAGGACAGTGGAGAGAAGATAGGTTTTTCCAGTGCTCATTTGTTTGGACACTTTTCATAAGTGCTGCTATGTGGCAAGCAAAAGGTGGAGGAAAACAAACTCCAGCTGCTAGGGAACATAAGGGAGAAGCTCACCTGCAATAGGGTTTATTTGGAGAAAACTAAAACTCAGTACCAGAGCTGTTAGGTAAATGGTAAAGAGAAATGAAACCTTTAAAATCACCTACAGGGGGTTTTCAGAAGTTTCATATGCTGGGTATGGGATGGTTGTATCCTCAGAGTTAGCAAATACTGACCAGGATTCCACTTTCCCCATTCAGCAAGTATGATACCCACCTGCTTCCTAACATGCAGTGTTAGACCTATGTTGCTTGTTACATCCTTCTTTGTTTTGATATTTTTGCGATACCCAGTCATTTCATGATGTGTCTGGCTGGTTCTGTTCCTTCCTACTTCAAGCATATGTTCACTCTTCTCTTCTGGCATCCTCAGTGTGTGGTCAGTGCTTGGTCCAGGAGTAATCTGGTGAGCTTGCAGCATTCTTCATAACAACCATTTGTGCCTACTGGATCTGTTCCCTGCTCACCTCCCAGCAATGCTCCTCCTTTTCACCTGTTTCCAAACCTACACCAGGGATTTTCTGTCTGCTAATGTATTGAATATTCACATTCCATTGCTTCAACAGCGCGCTACCTCAGCAGCTGTGTTCCATGTAATTCCACTTCTCTGCCATGTAAACCAAGTTCATTTAGTGTTCATACTCCCGTAGTACTCTGCAAAATTTCACCATGTCCAGTTCCATTTCCTCAGTTTCTGCAAGCTCAGGTGGCTGCCCTCTCCCCTTAGCCCACTGGGGACACCAGGATATGAAGGCAGCAGGAAACTCTGTAAGGCAGTAGTTACCAGACTCTGTAACATCCAGTGGGGCCTTACTAGTGGGACTGGTTTTGTTTTGTTCACACGTTGCACTAATGCTAACATTTGCATAGATGCTAAAATCTGGATATTTTTTTCTTTCCCCAGAATCACTCTTTTTCTTTATTTTTTTTTTTCCTTTTTATTCTAGGAAAGCTCTTTCCAATGAATGTTTCCACTTTTACCATGTTTTCTTTCTAGTCTTATTTATTTGAATACCCATAGTCTAAATACAGGAGCTAATCTTCCTGAAATTGCCCCCTTTAGTCTCATGGTATTGAAAACTAATACCAGGAACCTGAAAGCATGCACCAGGGCTGTTACTGAGGGAGTGGATTGCTGATGTGACAGAAACAGCTGCATATGAAAAGGTGATATATGGAATGGAAAGTAAGTTAGATGAATTTGAAGGTATTTGTAATCTATTCTTCAGTGGCATCAGAAGAGATGTCCTGAAATATGATAGAAGATAGGGGAGAGAGGTTGAAGGGTGAACGAAAGCTTTTGTTTCAAAAGGTAATAATAATAACTTATCTCCCTGCTTTTCCATTGCCATACTTTTCCTTTTTCATTGTTTTTCTTCCTCCCTGTGAGATAAGGATGAGCTACAGTTATACACAAAAAAGGAGTGGAAGTCATGTAAATTTTTGTGTACATGTGTTCTGTTTACGAAAAGGCAGATTCTGATGAAAGAGAGCAATAGGGAAGTAAATAGGCATGTAAAAATTCATCCCAGGCAGTAGATGGATGCAACTTTCTGGAATCTGATGGTGACAAGAATGTGCATTAAATTTCTACTTTTCAGCTGATGAGATACACGTGTAGCAATTACTACAGACCAGTGTCATTAATTGTAATGTTCTGTAGGAGTAATCAATGAGCTCTGTTTCCTAAAAACAGTTTCACCTTTGCGCTATTAGTGCTATAATGAAGAGGCGCAATACATACTTACATAAAGAACTTAGAATCTATTAGCACCTGTGCTGAACAGTAAAGCTGCTGATACTTTGCATGCAAATTGTAGTCATCATCTGAGAAAAAGCAGAGTTCATAGGTTCAATATTCTCTCACTTTCTGTCTCCTATGTCAGCTATGTCTTAACCAGCTGGGGGCAGAATTACATTCTGGAAATTAGTGAGAAAAAAGGTTAAAATTGAAAATCTACTGTTTCTGCATCTAGCCTCACCATTTACATGTTATAAGGCAACATGAAAAATACTAGCAAGTACAAATGATGTCTGCTTTCACATTATATTTTTAAAGTGTCAGTGCTCAAGTAGGTTTACTTTTGACAGGTGATTTAAATACTTCAGTACCTTTCTACAGCCATAAGAAAAAACTTTTATCAGGATAAAAACTTGGCAAAACTATTCAGTTTTGTACTGATGCAAGAGACATTACTACTCTTTTCGACATGCAAATGTATGAGGCACTATATTAATCTTCATAGTTTTTCTAAATATTTAATTGTTTGAGGATATTTCAATGACTGCTCATTTATGTTATTTTAACTGTATTTGTCTTCTGTACTGATTCTTGAATGCTATTCTCTGTGTGCATATCTGTTTATGACTGGTACAATCTTACCATAACACTGAGATAGACATATCTGTACATCTGTATCTCTTCTGATGAGTTTACCTTTGCTAGAAAACATGGTGGGTTTTTTCCTCATACCAAAACCCCACTTTTAGTACCTACAGCAATATGTGGTTTAAGTAATCTCACAAGCTTCACCACCTTTCCCCTCAGTTCTATCTCAAAAGCAGTTGTGAAGGTCTCTACATTTAGTTTTTTAACAGCGTGAAACTGATCTCTGTATAATCCTATATGAAACAATATTAAGATAACCCTTTTGTGAACATTGTGACACAGAGAGGAGGGGGCATAGAAAAATTACAACTGTAGACCAGTAGAGCAAAACAGTATAATGAGTTAATGAAGAGGAACTGGGAAAAAACCCATAGAGGGAAAAAATAAGATTAGCAATCCTATGGACAAGAAATACTTTGAATCCATGGCTCACTTTGGCAGTAGGGCCATGATAGTTTGCCTACAGGATGATGCCAGTGTTTCACAAGTTTCTTCCCTGCCTGCACAGACTAACCAGGTTAAAAAGATGGGAGAAAATTCACCCTCAAGAGTACAATGACATATAAAGATGCTGAAATAAGACAGTCACTCTAATAAAAAAGCTAGATTAAAATTCTGACTAGATTAAGATACAACTTCTTCCAGGTTCTTTGCTTATGAGCATGGACTTCTGTATTTAACTCTTCATGTGAGGTCTTCTGAAAATTGAGAATCTGGGCTTTTGCTTTAAGACCGGTGAAGATAAGAATGATGCACAAAATTTGTATCGTCTTCAAGCTTTCTCAAAATCCAGCAAATTTCAAATATTTCTGAAAATTTGGGAATTTTGGTTTGGGTTTATATTTAGTTAAAAGGGTACCTCTCGTACATCTACGAGAAACATACAATGGAGGAGAATACTGCACAGATACAATGATCAGTTGTCTCAAACAATTTTCTCTCCTTGAGATTTTCAAATCAAAGACAGACAGCAGCACTGTGACTGAACCACAGGATTTCTTAACGTCAGAGTAGATGGGCTTTACCATATGAGGAAGGGTGTTCTGTCAATATGATACTGCAGGGAATAAACTAAAGATTATCACTCTGGGCTCTGACTTTCAAAATTGATGTCAACATTGACTTGACTCAGCCTCAGTCTATGTTGAAGTAGATGATCATGAGCATTTCTGGATATCTCATTTTTCACCAGCTATTATCACTGTTTTCAGCTAAACTATAGGGTGTATCAAAAAAAGGAAAATCACAGAAATCATTCATCTTTATTACAGTTGTAGCCACATGCTTCCTAAAAGCCTGCGTTTAGATCCTGGAGTAAAGGCAGAGTTTATCAGCACTAACCCAGGAGAAGATGATGATGTGAAGCAGGCCTCTGTTAGGCCAGCATATTGTTCATTTATTTCTCCATGCAAGGAAATTGAGCCCATGAAATCTAAATCAGACAACCTACTCTGCAACTCCAGCATTACAAACAGTAATCTCATCCCAAGTTTTCACTTCTTTTATAACTTTCTCTATTTTCCTCTAGAGGAAATTAGGGCTGTGATTTAGGTCTTATCTTACCAGCTGTCTTCATGAAACCAGTAGGAATGCCATTTTGGAGAGTTTTAGCCCTCGAGGTCAGATTGGCTAATGGTTTGGTCTTTTGTTGAAAGTAAATGGGAGAGAAAAGAAAGACGGAAAGACAGACAAAGCAGTTACATAAGGCTTATTTCCATAGGAAGCCAAGTTAAACTGTCTTTATCTGTAGGAATTCTAAGGCCTAGTTATATAACTCTTCAGCTTATTTGAAGAGGTGATTAACTGTTCCTAATTAAGCATTCAGCTACAGTCCTGTTACAAGACTTTTTTCCCCTCTTCAGCAGCTCAATAATAAATAAAAGAATTAAAATGTTAAAACCTCACCAACAAACCCATAAAAATCCCTATGCATTCACAGTGTTAGGGTTAAGATGTACTGACAAGTCAAGTACTTTATGAAAATTGTGATTAAATTGAGTAAGTACTTTTTAAGATTAAAAGACTTGAAATAGCTTATTTCCAAAATATTTGCAATGTCTGTTGTTCCTTTGTATCCGTCTCTCTGTCCAACAAAATCACATAATAGCACAGAGTTTGAAACATAAGTAGATTTCAATACTGACTGTGCAAGAGTCTGGTTTAGGGGCAGGAACAGTAAATGTTTAAGAAATATCTCTATTTGAAAAAATCAACTGATTTCTCTAGCTATGAAGATGACATTGAAGGAAATAAAAGCCCCCAGAGCAAAGCACTTCAATTACCAAACTGTGAATTTCACTGGGGTGCTTCTGAAATCCCTTTTTAAAGCCCCCACTTCTCCTAAAAACCCCTACAAAAACCCTTTTTCCAGACAGAAACCAGAGGAATTAGAGGGCAGTGATTTCCTGACGAGGTGGCAGGGTTAGAGGGGGAAGCCAGATCTGTGTGTCCTTCTCAGTTGGCTGTTTTTGTTGGCAGCAGCTAAGGAAGCTGAATTGCCCATGTGATGCTCTGCAGACTGCATGCACCGCAATAGCCAAACCTCTTGAATGTTCGTACTTTGCCGTGTTTTGTTGTGCCTTGTAAAAGCCGTGGTGAGTGGGTACCTCATTAATGCTAAGTGATCCTGGGTTTTGTTTTGCAGCAGTCATCAACTGTGACTTCCATCTAGGTAAGATGCTGATTTCCATGCGGTGCTGTGCTGCCATGATTTATTAGCTTTCAGCCAGTCTTGCCTTAGTAGTGGGAAAATTAAGCCCTTATGTGTTCTCACATGATATTTTCTTCCTTTCACATTATGCTTTTTTGCACTATCTCAATTTAATTTGCCTTGACTTACGGTTTTCTTCCAGCAGCCCTTTCCTATAGACTAAAGCAATGAATTCAGTGTGAGGAAGACTTAGACCTCATTTTTTTCACTCAGAGAAATAGATCACAGAAAAGGAAGCCTTTAAAATGCTACTATCTATCTCTTTACCTGATTAGTATATAAAGAACACACTACAAGAGTAAGGGCTGAAGAGTTAATCTCTTACATTAATCTCCCCCATTACATTACATTAAGTAATCTCTTCCTCAAATGACAATACAATGCAGTGCTACTAGTAAAATAAATTTCACATCAGGATTTTATAAGTATTGTAACCCTTGAATAATTTTCTTTATTTAACACCATGGCAAAATTGCATCCTAAATACTATACAGACATCTGCTCCGGAACTTCCTCAAACTGGTGGGATTGGCGGCTCTCTTTACAGCTAAAACATTCAAAAGAAGGAACAGAAAGTTTTCCCTTATCATGCACAATTATGAGTTTTGACTTCAAGTACTCATTCTCATAGTTACAATATTCTGTAAAGATGTCCTAAATATATATGTTTCCCAGCTTGACTGTGACTTCAAGCAAATTCTCTTGTCTGAGGTGCTTGGTAAAGTAAGATTGAATTAGTGAGAGTACAATAAAGCAAGTTACAGTGTTTAGATACAATAACCAAAAATAAAGTCAATATAATCTTCCAAAGTAGGACAGCTTTTCAGTGTATTTGTCACTGTGGAGATTTAACAGTTGATTCCAACTTGCATTTTAATAGCAGACTTACATAATTGCGAGTCCTGGTGTGGTACTGCTGAGTGTATTCAGGCTAGAATTACTAGTTAGGCAGATCCTGCTTAGCCTTGTAGATAAAACATGACAATAGTTTACACACGTGCATGACAGTTGTTAATAACTGTCTTTATAATCACCTTTGGATTTCTCTTTTCTTCCTCACTCAACACCATCTAAAAAAGGAAATCAGTATTAGCGGTCAAGGCTGGGAATTAAAAATCAAGACTCTTGACTGTTTGGGGTTTTTTATATTATTCAGCTAGTTTTGGCAATGAGGATGGACAGATACTTTTGCAACATGCATGCATTTTAAATAGAAACTTTCTTAAAATTTATTTGTTTGCCTATTTATTTGTTGTAGGTAATATACTGTCCTGGATGCGTTTAAAGATCATCAGGAAAAGAATCTCACAGGTATTTAAGAGAACGCTGAGTGCTCAAACCTGGGAAAGTATGCAGGACATTTTTTGTTCTGACTGAAATGTTATTTGCTTTTGGCAGTAGTTTTTGCATGTGACCTCTTCATTATTACGTGTTTGCTTTGTAACCGATTGTAGTCATCACATAACTTGAGGTTAATGATTTGCTTTAAATTGTCTGTGCCTTAGTTTCTCCAATTGGGGAATGTTTGAGAAAAATCATCTACTTCCCAGGATATTGGGAGGCTTAATTAAGTGTTTATAAGGTGCTTTAAGACTTTTGCATAAAATGCATTACAGATGTGTAATGTAACACTATTATTTATATTAATATTATATTCATTAGTGACTGTAGTGATAGGACAAGGGGTAATGAGTTAAAATTTAAACAGGGGAAGTTTAGATTGGATCTAAGGAAGAAATTCTTTCCTGTTAGGGTGTCGAGGCACTGGCATGGGTTGCCCAGGGAAGTTGTGAACGCGCCATCCCTGGAAGTGTTCAAGGCCAGGTTGGACAGAGCCTTGGGTGGAATGGTTTAGTGTGAGGTGTCCCTGCTTATGGCGGGGGGGAGGGGGGGTGGAACTAGTTCAAACTTAAACAGGAGAGGTTTAGATTGGATCTAAGGAAGAAATTCTTNTTGGGGTGGGCTTGGGGGGGGGGGGGGGGGGGGGGGGTGGAACTAGTTCAAACTTAAACAGGAGAGGTTTAGATTGGATCTAAGGAAGAAATTCTTTCCTGTTATGGTGCTGAGGCACTGGAATGGGTTGCCCAAGGAAGTTATGAGTGCTCCATCCCTGGCAGCATTCAAGGCCAGGTTAGACGATGCCTTGGGTGGCATGGCTTAGTGTGAGGTGTCCCTGTTCATGGCAGGGGGGTTGGAACTGGATGTTCTTAAGGTCCTTTCCAACTCTAACGATTCTATGATTCTATATATTGCAAATAATTTTTTATCTCCAGCAATTTTGGATGACTTTAGAAAATTAATCTAATCTAAAATATTGGCCAAACAGACAGAATTGCTGCAATTTCTTTACTAAAAGTTCAATGATGGTGTCGTGTTAACTTTTATCTTCAACAATCTTCCCTTAGTCTCCCAGAGATGCAGAACTTGAGCAGTGCTTCTAATTGTTGGCTTCAGGCTAAAACTTTTGATCGCTTTATTTCTGCTACATTAGCTTAAACTCGCTGAATGAAAAGGCTTGATAGTATTTTATACTGTCTAATTCTTAATTTTGGGAAATATGAAGGATGAATTTGACCTTTTGAATTTTTAGTCTAAACTTTGGTAACAGGGAGCATCCTCATTCTTGTTTTCATTCATATTAATACTGCATCTATCTCTTTTGCCCTGTAAAAAGCTATTAATATTGTTCTATTAACCTCTTTCTAAGTAATAATGACCTTTCCCCTGAAAATGCAATTATTGGACTTTCTTCCCATAATAAATCTCATTTATGAGAAAGTTTGGCCTTGTGCACTTTGTTCTTTACCATTTCCGAAAAGAAAAAAAAAAAATCATGCTTTATTTTCAAATAAAGACATTATTTTTATTCAGAAAAATCTTCTATAATGCATGCACTTGGTCATAATTTGAGGGGAGGTGATGCCTGCTTGATTCACCTATGTCTCTGCCTTTAGAAATAAAAAGGCTGTAGTGACAGTGCTCTTCATTTCTTTCTTGCTTGACTGGGGTCTGGCTGTTTGTAGCTGCAGTATCCTTTAGTTTGAAAAGAATTGCCAAGCAGGTCAGTGAGCTCTTGCTAACAACCAGTTCAAGTGGTCTCTGCTCCTGGTCCCTTTCTGTAGTGAAAGAGGTGTTGCCTCTTTCTTCAGTGTTTGAGGTGTTGCCTGCCTCTATTTTGCCATTCTCCTGAGAGGAGAAATGCTAGACACCTCCTCTTGTGTCGGCAATGCAAACTTCTGGGAGGCTAAAGAGGTGGCAGGTGAAAAGCTCTCATTGTATTCCTGCTCTTCAAGGTGCTGGTTTTGTGAAGGGAGATAATGAAGAAACTTTCCTGTATTCTAAGTAATACAAAGGTAATAAAAGCATCTGTAGCCTCTCTACATCCTTGATGAAACAGTGGCTGTAGCAGAGGGATTTTCTTCATTCCAGTAAAACAATGCTAAAAAGCTGTGTAGAAAAGCATTATTGTCCTGGTTCGCCTCCACTCCCCACTCTCCTCTTCTTGGGGGAGTTTCCAGTTGCTTGAGGTCAGAGAGCAAGAAGGTTGTAGCAACTCCCTTTCCCTGGCCATTTCTCTTCCTAATCATAAAATAATCCTTAAAGAAGAAATGTGAAAATATATCTCGTTTTCACTTCCTATGTAAATAGGAAAAACATCTATAAGCACACGTAGGTGAAGTACAGTTTTGTGGTTATAGCTCTGGGCTGTAAAAGGGAAGAAGTGGATCTGGGGGCTTGGTGCATCTGAGGTTTGTTTATTTTTGTAAGCACAGACAAGAAAAGGTGTGGGTTTGTTTTTTTTTTACTGGACCCATCAAATTGGACTAAAACCCATGCACTGAATAAAGGCAGCAGCTATAGGCTGCACATTAGAAATCCAAAAACAAAGCTCAGCTTTTTGAGGGTTGCAGAAAAATGACATAAAATGGCTGTCAAATTCCTAACATGGACAGAGAAATTGTCCTTCTATGTTCTTTCTCTACCCATCTCCCAAGTCAGACAGGCTACCAGGAATGTTAACACTAATGATTTCAAGCAACAGAAAAAGGACTTTGTACCATGTAGGTAGGCAGACATGAGGTATACCATATGCACAATTTTAAGGTGAAGAATTATTTTCTAAACTTTGGTTTTCTAACATTTGTTTGAACTGCACTCTTCAGAAAACTGCATCTCCTTTACATTTCCTGACTCTATGACTCATCAAAATTAGCTGTGTTAGTCACATCAAATGATGTGTTTCATAGAATAAGACAGGAAAAGCAGCACACTGAGTCATCGTCATAGGGAAGGTGGCTGGCAAACCACTATCAGACAACACAGGGAAAAACAAGCATATTAAATGACTGGGGTCACAGAAACACAGCTCAGTGACAGGAAATCATTTACAACCAGGTGAACATAAGCCTCCTCATCTTTTTAATCTGTTTTTTAAGGAAGTAAAATGTGCTATGATAATGCTTACCTGTCTGTGAGCTTCTGTCCCCTAGTAACTTTGTAAGCCATTGGCCACTCTTAATCAGATTTGTCCAAACAGTAGAGGTCTCAGATATATGAAGCTCTTAAGGCAGTTAGTAAAAGTTGTCGCTTCTGCTAAGCAGGGACATGACTTTTGCACCTTTCTGAGCAAAGGTCTGTAATGCTGGTTCAGCTGTTGCCTGCTCCATGCACTCTGCTGAGCTGGCCATCGTCACGTCCACACTGGCTGGTTTGGAAGTGCTTGTGTGAGACTCTCAGCTCAGCAAAACACATCCTGCTCCTTGCCCTGCAGTCACAGAAGGATCTGTGTGTGTCATACAGCTGCATTATCCTTATGGATTTGAAAGGAAGTGGAAGAATGAGGTGGCAGCGGAGATTTATGGATGTGGCACGAGACCTGGTGATGGTACCCATTGACAGAAAGAGGTGTTCAAATAGTCAATTGCAATATAAAGCCACTGCAAGTCAGGATTCATTTCATCGAGTAACTTGTTTATAAAACAAGACTCTATGCTAGCGATTTTTTGGAAGCTTTTTCCTGGTGAAAATCTTTCATTTCTGTCTAGATTCAACAAACTACTGTAGTTTAACTTGTAAGTGAATTCTGAGTGCTCAGGTTATGCTCCCTGCTAGAGACAGTTCAATTTCTGCTTCTGTTTCAAAGTCAATTGAAAACAAGTCCCGGTTTTGACGAACTTGATTGAGGACTGGAAGTCCCTATTTAAAAAGCTGTAAGTTTAATGAAAATGAGTAAGTGGCCAGAAAAAATAGTTGGTGCTAATTATCCCTCAGCAAGCCAATTAGTAGATGTGTACTGGCTAGCCAAACAGCCTGCTTGCAATTCCGAGCTATAGCAAGCGTTACCTTTTGCTTGCTGTGGGGTTGCACAGGATGGTGAGAGAAGAGGGCTCCTAGGTGAACTGTGGATATAGGACGAACATTTGTAAGACACTAGGGTTTCATCTGTCTTACTTCTGATTAATAACATGACAGCTTTTCCAAAGCTTTGACAATATCCTTCTTGAACACTTTAAAATTTGTAAAGGTAAACAATGAGAACAAAAATTACCACAATTATTTCCTTTTTTTTTTGTTTCTTTCCCCCCCCATTAATTAATTTTTAATAAGTGTCCATAATCTCTGGCTGGCAATCACCAAAGATTACCCTGTTTCTTATTAGAAAAGCAACAAGTATATTTCACCTTGTTCTCCTTAATTATTTCTAATGTTTAGCAAACTCATGAGCAACGAGCTAAAACCCTGACAATTCCTTTATTTTAGCATGTTGAGGTGGATTTGATTTTCTTCTTACCATAAATTTGCACAACTCTGCAACAGGGCCTAGGAGAAACAAAGGCACAGGAACACATAAACACCATAACAATCCGTACTCCAAAAATATAGAAATAGGAGTTGTCATGCTGAAGAACCACTATTGGTATATGAGTCAGTTACCAAATCAAACTGATATTTCTCATTCTTTTTCCTAGCAACTGATTCCTATCTCTTTTTTGTTTTTGGTATGGATTTTCCTATGCTCTGCTGTGCTTTTCACAGTGCTGTTGAGGGTGGAATTATCATCTGTAGTGAGTGCCATGTCAATTTACATTGGCATACTGTGGGCTTTTTTTCCCCAATGCCATCTATTACTATAATCTGCCATAATATAGCATCCCATTCACTACATGACTCATACATCTAAATTTTTTCTGACAAAGATTTGCCAAATTGTTTCCTTAATATAGAAATGGGGGGGGGGGCACTTTTGCTATTGGACTTCTGTATTCATAGGGAAAAAAATACATTTCATATTTTTGAGGTGCTTACAAATATGAGCACATTTACCTTTCATTCTAATAGCATACAGATGGGAGGGATAAGTATTATATTCCAAGGGTCCATAGGAGATGAGAAAAGTTTTGTTGCATCTGCAGATCCAGTTTGCAGGCACTGCTCTTCAGCTGGTTTCTGTTCTAGGATGTACTGACTAGGAACTAGCAGCAGCTTCTACCTCACTACATAGGGGTCCAATAGTTAGAGCTACTGGGACAGAAGGTCTGTGGCTGCTCTATTTTCTTTACAGGCTGGTTTATCTTACCTAAATGGTGAAGCCTACCCTGGATATTGAGTAAAAACACCTTAAAAAGTCTGTAGAAGCATATGAGGAGGGGGAAAAGCAATGAGCACTGAACCAAACAGTCCCTAAAGGAAGGGTCTCCCTGTGTATCTTTTGTTGGTGAGCTCAAAGAAGAATTGCAAGGACTCTGGCTATCTGAGAGTAAAGGTGGTGAAATGACAGCAATGTCATCCTTCACTCTGAGCATCATTCAAAGGTGCTTTTCCACTAAGCTAACTGAGGACGGCCAGGTTCACTGAAGTCATGGGGGAGAGAGCACTAACAACTTGTATTTTATACTACTATGCTTCTATCACTTATTTTAAAAAATATATTGCAAGTTCAAAACACACAGAACAAAAATATAAATCTCCTGTGACACTCAGCCAGCCTCGCTTTTTTTTTTGATTTGTGGTGAAGAAGGATATTAATTGATTATTTTAATATTAATTGATTATTTTAATATTAATTAATTAATTGATCTCTTTTAAATGTTTGGAGCCAACACTACTGTGATTGGGTTCTTTTTCTTGCTTTTTCTACTGACACTGCTATGTGCTGGTGGGATTAACAAGGCAGTGTCTGGAACAGTGGTGCTCTCTGGAACACTTTCAGTTGGTGCATCTGGCTGCTTTTTCTCATTTTCTAATTTCATTTAAGCTTTTGGTTGTGTTTGGTTTTGGAAAGGCAGCCTGTGACTCTAGGAAAGTTCTGCTTTTCAGTAAGAAAGCAGGCTTAGTCAGGTTTGATATTGCCCTGTTCTGACAAACACGTATGTGCACACACATCTGCATTACAGGTTTCAAAATTCTTCTCAAACTACACATTCTATCAGCAGATCCTACTCACGGTGTCGCCTCTGGATTTTGTTATCAATTTCATATAAAAAGAAGTTACAATGACATCAAGTGTTTTCCTGACAGCTCTTGTTCTGAATGTATATGTAGTTGCTGTAGTAATGTCCTTTGGTAACCACTTTGGAGGGTAACTCCTACTCCCCACAAATTTCTGACTGTAATATACTATTGAGCCAGCTCACACAAAATTGTCTCTGGTCATCAAACTTAAATATATTTATTTTACTTCCAGCAGGACAGGTCTGTGGCCCTTCTTTTATATGTCACATCCTGGCACACTTCCTGCCCTTGAAAAACATTATTTCAATACCTGTGCATATGTGCAGTATGATAGACCTCCTTAGAGTTGCTACTGCCTGTATTGAAAATTGAACTCTCAATATTTCTCCGAGAGCCTCAAACATAGAATCATAGAATAGTTAGGATTAGAAAGGACCTTAAGATCATCCAGTTCCAACCCCCCTGACATAAGCAGGGACACTCCACACTAAACCATGCCACACAAGGCTT
>NDXB01022429.1:6729-35921 GCA_002631895.1 Agapornis roseicollis
TTTTTTTTTTTTTTTTATTTTTGGTTTTGCAAGCAATGATTATTTTAAAATAATCAAGCCAATTATGAATTTGTCTCTCCAGCTATATGAGACGTAGTCTGATGTACACTACAGTGGTATCTGTCCACTGTTAGGGCAGTGCTCATGACTTCTAACTTTCCTTTTAATTATGGCTCCTCTCTTTTTCCTCCTAGTTAGCTATGTTCACATCCCACTTTCCTGGAGGAACTGATCTGTTATACTGGCTGGACCAAGAACCATCAGAGAAAGTTAGGAAACACATATATATATGTTCAGGAAATTCTGACAGGACCAAGGAGAAACTGAAGTGGAGCAAGGAAAATACATTTGCTTTGTAAAGGAAATGGACTTGTGCAAAGTGTTTGACACTGTCCCACACAACATCCTTGTCTCGAAATTGGAGAGACATCAATTTGATAGGTGGGGCACTCAGTGGATAAAGAACTGGTTGGATGGCCGCACACAAAGAGTTGTGGTCAATGGCTCAGTGTCCAGCTGGAAGCCAGTGACGAGTGGTGTCTCTCAGGGATCGGTGTTGGGACCAGTCTTGTTCAACATCTTTGTCGCTGACATGGACAGTGGGATTGAGTGCGCCCTCAGCAAGTTTGCCAATGACAGCAAGCTGTGTGGTTTGGTAGATAGGTTAGATACGGAGGGGAGGAATGGCATCCAGAGGGACCTTGACATGCTTGTGAGGTGGGCTGATGCCAACCTCATGAAGTTTAACCATGCCAAGTGCAAGGTCCTACACCTGGTTCAGAGCAATGCCAGGCACAGTTACAGGTTGGGCATAGAAGAGATTCAGATCAGTCCTGCAGAGAAGGACTTGGGGGTGGTGGTCATTGAGAAAATGAACATGAGTTGGCTTCACTGTGCACTCACAGCTCAGAAAGCCAACCATATGGTGGGCTGCATCAAAAGGAGCATGACCAGCAGGTCAAAGTAGGTGATCCTGCCCCTCTACTCTGCTCTTGTGAGACCTCACCTGGAGTCTTGTGTGCAGTTCTGGTGTCCTCAACATCAAAAGGACATGGAGCTGTCGGAACAAGTCCAGAGGAGGGCCACAAGGATGATCAAGGGACTGGAGCACCTCCTGTATGAAGACAGGCTGGGAAAGTTGTGGCTGTTCATCCTGGAGAAGAGAAGGCTGCGTGGAGACCTCATAGCAGCCTTCCAGTATCTGAAGGGGGCCTGTAGGGCTGCTGGGGAGGGAGTCTTCATTAGGGACTGTAGTGACAGGACAAGGGGTAAGTGGTTCAAACTTAAACAGGGGAGGTTTAGATTGGATCTAAGGAAGAAGTTCTTTCCTGTGAGGGTGGTGAGATGCTGGAATGGGTTGCCCACGGAGGTTGTGAATGCTCCATCCCTGGCGGTGTTCAAGGCCAGATTGGATGAAGCCTTGGTTGACATGGTTTAGTGTGAGGTGTTCCTGCTTATGGCAGGGGTATTGGAAGTAGATGATCTTAAGGTACAACCCTAAGTATTCTATGATTCTATGGGTAATTATCTTTTTTTTTCATTTTTATTTTAATCTCACTGTTGTATTGAGATTGTGATTATGAAGATCACAACCTCAGGTGCTTTGCCTCATGTCTTCCTTAAACTACAGTGCTATTTAAAACCAGACTTTTGATAACTTAGTTACAGATTTGACTTTAAAGATCAATGTTATGTTTAATTGTCTTAAAGGTTTTAAATCATTTAGATGATTTGTGAAATTATCAACAAAAGCCATGGGAGATCTTTCTAGTTACTTCCTCTCAAGAAGTATGCACTTTGGAAGTTCGCTTATTTCCCACTTGTGAGAGAATATGGAAGAAGTAGAGGCAGAGGGGGAGAGATCCCTTGTGCCTATTGAATTTAGGTAAGCAATGGTTCTGATTTTCAATAGCACAGGTAAAGCACAGCAGGTAAGATAGTCTTATAAGGGAAAGTATATAACCAGTCTGAGATGCAAGATGCCTTGTTTTAGTATTTCTAGTGTGCAAGGAATATACAAAAGACAATCTTTTCCATGGGGATAAGAAGCATGTTTAGAAGTACAATAGTATAAATGCTTAAAATCAATCACTTCAAAGCTGATCAACATGTAGTATTACTTCTTGTCTACTGGATTAAGCTCTATACTCTTCTAATATAATACAAATTGTGATAAACACATAAATGTATTGGGTTTCGCAAATCATAGAATCATAGAATAGTTATGGTTGGAAAGGACCTTAAGATCATCTAGTTCCAACCCCCCTGCCATAAGCAGGGGCACCTCACACTAAACCATGTCACCCAAATCATAGGTGTGGTTATGTGGATATAACTGTGTGAGTTCACAGTAACAGAAACAAAGCTCGCTAAAGACACAAGATTAGACAAGATGTTAAAAAGGACCAGAACTCCTGAGCAAAACAGATTCATATAGCAAAGGAAATTGTAAAGGTAAAAGAAAGGAAAAAGAGGGGGGTGTCTTGATATAAGAGAAGCTAGTGCCTGGGAAACATAAAGTACTTTTTAGCTTAACTTAGGTTATAGAAAGAGAACAATGTTTGTGTTGTAAGTCTGTGGAATGTAGTGGCCTCACGAAACATGAGTTAATTGTTTCACACTAGTCTTCTAAAGTACCTTTAACTTTAACGAACAACAAGCAATGTTTGTGTTGTAAGTCTGTGCTGAGATAACAGGATTTAGTGACCTCACTAAACCTGAATGAGTTATTTAACACCATCCTTCTACTTATCAGTTAGTTTAGAGATAGAGCCTCCCAAACATCTGCTAGCTTGGGATACTCCTTGTCTGCCCATTCTGCAATAAATTTTGCAGCAAGGACACACTGTTTTAAATCTTTGCTAGTTATCAGAATAATTACAGATATAGTGTCCAACTGTGCCAAAGGTGAAAAGTACACTCTGAGGAAGACTGCTTACTTCATCTTGAAGACTGCTACCTACAACAGGAAGACTGCTGACTTCATCCTCAAGACCCCTGCCCATAATCATTGCAGAGCAGTGCACAGATGCCAAGAGAAGACTTGTGATAATAAATTCTTGGAGTTAGTTATAATATTTCCCACCTATATGCGGGAATTATGAATATGTATGTAACTAATATAATAGTGAAAGTATATAAACCTGTAACAAATACTAATCACTTGCGTCTCTGGCTACGGTTACATGCCCAGTGCTGTTTGCTTTTGCCTTATTGACTTTGTCGCTCAATAAAACCTTTTATCTCATTTAGAGGAGTGAACTCTTATTTCACAAAATTAAGTACCATGAGGTGACCCCACTTTTCTGTGTGTCATGCATTTCTACCTCTGTACTAGCATTACTTTTTATCCTTAGAAAAGTATGGGATTCTAATGCTATATATTATTACAATTATAGCTGACACCCAGAGCAGGCAAATTTACTGACAGAGTTCTGAAGCAGAAATTATTTCTATCTCATTAGAAAACCCCACAATTAATTATCATCCTCTGTCCAACCTCCTTTTTTTGCAGAAGTATTTTGAAAAGGTAATGGCTGAACATGTGTAATTCTTTATTTGTAAAACCCACATGTAAGAAAAAGGTTTACTCAGTTCTTAGGCTACATCAGAATATTCAGATTATTTTGCTTGATGCTTGAATTGGACCAAGTGTGAGCAACATAAATGATGGATTCTGACTAAGCATCTGAACAGTCACTTCTGTTCCTTTTCAGTTTGATAATTTAAAAAATTACACTTGAAGATTTTCCGTGTTGGAAAACAAGTCCAGCATCTTTGCTGGGTAGTATGGGAAAGACCAAAATATCAGAATTTTCACAGAAGTCTCTCCAGCTATATCAGGATTTTGGACTTATTTCATTCTAGCAGAGAATTATGAATATAATTTTTTTTTAAGACAAAGTGGTTTAATGTTGAAAATAGCATTCAAACCTCATTAGATGTTGTTGAATAAACTGAATTAATCTTGTAGAAGAAATGGTTCTGAAGTACCACTTAGCAGACTTTTAAGTAATAGGAGATTTTCATGCGATTCGAGGAATTTGGGACTAAATGATCAACATTTTTGAAACAGACCCTTAGTGAAACAGTAGTGTGCCAGTAACTTTTAAAAACAGCAAGCAGTCTTAATCCCACAGCCACCGTCATCCAATAAAACTCTTGTACCTTGAAAGTAGCTTTCTCCACAAATAAAAAGAGTAATAAGGGCTCAGACTTATTGAACAAGCTTGTGATCCAATACTGAAAGTCTAAAACCATTTGATATCTGAAAAGATAGTTAATACTAATTTCATAAAAAAATTCTGACTTCGGAATAGAAACATACAGTTTACAGATATTTGCAGATGACAGCTGACAAAAGAAAAGCTGCTGACAGGGGCTGTCTGAGAAGTGGTTATTCTTTATGGATTTTATTGAAGAAAGTCTATAAACACATTTACATTTTTTTATTCATATTGCTATTTTTTTTTATGACAAGAAAGGCAGTTATGTAGTTTTAAATACCTTCTCAAACCCCCGTTTTCTGTAAGCTGCCACATGCAAACACAGCTGTTGAAGAAACTACCAAAAATGTATAGAAGTGTGTTGATTTTTAGGCAGATTTTATTATGTCTTATCTAGGGAGTAGTTCACAAAGTTGAGTTATGGTGAGGTCACACTCTCCATAGGCTGAGCTCAGTGTATACATGAAGTGTTAGGCATCCTTCTTTCAAAGAAATTTATTTCAAGAACAGTTTGTAATCCCAATACCTGCCCTTTTCTAACATCCATCTTATGATTAAATAACATCCCTAGGATTTAACTCAGCATATGAGCCACTTCTTCCAGATGCAAAACATTTACATGAGTTTGCTTTTTTGTTTTACCTCCCCAGATTTAAAGAAAAAAGAAAATAATTGCACTGTGAACAGGGTATTTGTTTGAAGGAAGTTAAAAGACTCTTCCTTAGGACAAAAAAAACCCTGATCCAGCTATAACTGAATGGCAATGCACTTCAGCATCTACTTACTAACTATGGAGACTGGATGATTGTTATTTACTATCTTAGTTTGTCTATCTTGCTTTGGCTGGAAGCAAGATGTCTATAACTCATCAGAATATTCCTGATTACTTCTTGTACATGAAGAATAAAGCAAGGTTTGCCTGAAGTTTCTTGACTCATTAGTAATTTTGCAGATTTTGAAGTATTCAACTTCCTCACAGATAGTATGCCTCAGGGCTTCAACCCAGCTAGACCCAGAAAGATCCCCGCTGATGAAAGAAGAAAATTCCTCTTTCCTGAAGGCTTAGAGAATAAATGAGGTAAAGTGAGCTTCAGAACTACAACCATTTTGTATCCCCTCTGCAAATGGTACTAATTGGCTTGACTGTCATACTTCCCTCTAAATGCAGGCCACGAATTTGGTACGGGTGCAATTTGAATGATCTTTTTCATCTATAGAAGGGCTTAACCCCAGCACAGGCTGAGACCATATTGCTGGTAGGATCTGGATTGAATCAGAACTTTAGTGCTATACCTTTCAAATGTGGGATACATTCAGTTGTGTCAATTTAATACAGAAAATGCATTTTTCTGACTTTTCAGATGGGAGTCTATTATTTACCTCTTCAGGACATTAATGTCTCTGGAATCCTTGATTTGACAAAGATTGTAAGAACAAATGGGTCTTGTATATAAGCCCATACAGGGACCTTGTATTTAAAAAAAAAACACCAGAGGAGGATATCTGAGGAACAGAAAATGTTATAAAAAAACCTTCATTAACATTTGTTTTCTTTTACAGATGTATCGATGGCTTGATATTGCTGCTTTTTTTATAGACTTGAAATCACCGATTTCATATGTGAGTTATACATCTGTACATGTATTTATATTCATACAGGAATCTATGTACTTTAAGAGTTATTTTTAAATTAAAAAGATGTTGATTAAATATCAAAATGTAATGTTCATGTTAGACATTTTTGTTCTGCCACAAAGAGCAGATTTTGGAGTTGTATTCTCAACTGGGTTCATTTAAGCTTGTCCAATCTAGCTTAATATAAATAAGAGACTATTGCAAAGATGAAGATCTATAAGAAGCTCTATAGAGAGTTGTTCAATATTAATTAAATTAAAATATATAAATACTCTTACATTGTGTAAGGAAAACAGTAGGTGTAATGAAAATTCTGGGTTAAACGGACTGTAGTACAGGAGTTAAAATACAAACTGTTAATAGGCTGTGATTTCATTGCACTATTTGCATTAGCTCTAGCCTGGATATGGCAATTAATACGGTTGAACGACAGAAAATCTAGAATTGCTTTATGGCCTTGTTCATTCCTGCTGTTTTCCTGTGTCACTAATGCTCCAAGGGATGAAAATGAGTCTGTTGCTCCCCTCTCTGGCACTTGCTGCCATTTTCACATGCTTTATGGTATGGTGATCAAATACACCATGCTAAGGTTTGTAATTAGTTTTTTAATGAGTATCTACATTTCTGCACAAGTTTATTTTTGACAGATTGTGTGAGATTTAGGATATAGGCCTGAATATCCCTATAGCTCCCCTTAGATACTGGAATGCTGCTATGAGGTCTCCACGCAGCCTTCTCTTCTCCAGGATGAACAGCCCAACTTTCTCAGCCTATCTTCATACAGGAGGTGCTCCAGTCCCCTGATCATCCTCGTGGCCCTCCTCTGCACTTGTTCCAACAGTTCCATGCCCTTTTTATATTAAGGACACCAGAACTGCACACAATACTCCAGGTGAGGTCTCATGAGAGCAGAGTAGAGGGGCAGGATCCCTTCCTTTGACCTGCTGGTTACGCTCTTTTGATGCGTGTCAAGGTCCCTCTGGGTGGCATTCCTTCCCTCCAGCGTATCAACTGAACCACGCAGCTTGGTGTCATCAGCAAACTGCTGAGGGCGCACTCAATCCCACTGTCCATGTCACCCACAAAGATGTTGAACAAGACTGGTCCCAATACCAATCCCTGAGGGACACCACTTGTTACTGGCCTCCAGCCCATTGAGCCGTTGCCCACAACTCTTTGTGTGCAGCCATCCAGCCAGTTCTTTATCCACCGAGTGCTCCACCTATCAAATTGCTGTCTCTCCAATTTCGAGACAAGGATATCACGTGGGACAGTGTTGAATGCTTTGCACAAGTCCAGGTAGATGACATCAACTGCCCTACCCCTGTCCATCAGTTTCGCAGCCCCATCATAGGAGGCTACCAAATTGGTCAGGCAGGATTTCCCCTTAGTGAAGCCATGCTGGCTGTCACCAAGCACCTTGTTGTTTTTCATGTGCCTTAGCATACCTTCCAGGACAATCTGTTCCAAGATTTTGGCAGGCACAGAGGTGAGACTGACTGGGCTGTAATTCCCTGGATCATCCATTTTCCCCTTCTTGAAAATGGGGATTATATTTCCTTTTTTCCAGTCATTGGGAACTTCACCTGACTGCCATGATTTTTCAAATATGATGGACAGTGGCTTAGCAACTTCATTCACCAGCTCCTTCAGGGCCCGCAGATGGATTTCATCAGGTCCCATGGACTTGTGCACGTTCAGGTTCTTAAGATGGTCTCGAGCCAGATCCTCTCCTACAGTGGGCCCAAGGTCTTCATTCTCACAGTCCCTGTGTCTGCCTTTCCNCAGGTCCCATTGTGCACGTTCAGGTTCTTAAGATGGTCTCGAGCCAGATCCTCTCCTACAGTGGGCCCAAGGTCTTCATTCTCACAGTCCCTGTGTCTGCCTTTCCAGACTTGGGTGGTGTGGTCAGAGCATTTGCCATTGAAGACTAAGGCAAAGAAGTCATTCAGAACCTCAGCCTTCTCCACATCCAGGGTAGCCAATTCTCCTGATAGCTTCCAGAGAGGGCCCGTGTTGTCCCTAGTCTGTCTTTATTTTCAATGTACCTATAAAATCCCTTCCTGTTAAAATCCCTAGCTAACTTGAATGTAACTGAGCCTTAGCTTTCCTAACCTTGTCCCTGGCTTCCCTGCTGCACTTCCTTGTAGTTGGGATTCAACACTCCTGAGCCTGTAGCAGGCAATCCTTGAATATCATGCAACAGTCTTGGGGCCCCCCTACCCTCTAGGGCTATATACCATAGAACCTTACTAAGCAGGTTCCTGAAGAGGCCAAAGTCTGCTCTCTTGAAGTCCAGGGCAGTGAGTTTGCTGCATACTCTTCTTCCTGCCCTGAGGATCTCAAACTTGACCATCCCATGAGCATTACAACCAAGGCTGACCTGGAGCATCACATTTCCAATCAGCCCTCCCTGTGAGTGAGCATGAGGTCAAGCACGGCACCTCTCCTTGTCTGGTCCTCTATTACTTGCAGAAGGAAGTTGTCTTCTTTCTTATTCCTGTCTTATTCTCAAAAGCCATATTTGTTTGGTTTTTTTTTTTTGTTTTGGTGTTTTTGTGTTTTGGGTCCCCCCCCCCACCATTATCTTTTGAGCATTCTCATTCTGCTCTGGTACTATCTTACTTTCTCTCTTAAATATTGCTAATGCCTCTATGTCTTGAGGCATCTCTTATCTTTGTTATTACTGTTGGTTTCATAGACTTAGAAAGGACAAGCAGCATAATTGTTGTGCAAATTTATAGGTAATTAGTGAAAAAGCTACTTCAGACACCAAGCATATTACTATGGTTCTTCCTCTTCCTTTTTTGCCTTTAAAATCATATGGCTGCGTTTTTCTTGTCACTATATCATTTTGTTTCCTCAAAGCACTATATGACCATTGCACATTACTAACAGTCTATTTTGGAATCTGGATATGTACTACATCCATTGAAATAGATTTTCAGTCAGTCTAGTGAATTTCCATGAAGCATGCCATGCTGAGGGTGCCTTACCCTGCATGCTTATCACCAATGCCAGAATAGACCTTTTTTTTTTTTTTTACCTTAAAATGTTTCTAATTATCATGTTTCAGATTGCTCTCATTGATGCTAAGGATGTCAAGTGGATAACTGTCTCCTTCGATAATGATTTTTGAGAAGTTGTATATTGCCATCGTAGTCCAATGACAAAAATTACACTAGATTATTTCTATCAGCCCTAGATATTTCTGGGAACTTGCTTGCATCAAACGTTAATACAGAATGAGGGTCTAAGAATGTTCTTTGCAAAACAACCATTTTTACTGAAATCTTAGATTAATTTTTTTTCTTTTGCTGCTATTTCTGTGAGGTTAAGTAGTCCTGCTGTTACATTATGGAGCTTGAAATAGGCAAATTCAGTAAAATAGATTCTCCTAAGGAGCTGTAGTTTTGTTGACACACAAAGTGCACCTTCTGTATTAGAGAAAATGGATATTAGATAAATGATGGAGGACTAATAGGAAGAAGATGACTGAGGTAAGAATAAAAGCCTTAAATGTGCTGTCTTAGGATATATTTTTAGTATGGAGTTATCGAAGTCTTGGCTGAAAATGCATCTATAGAAGTCAAGAGATGAATTCAACCTTTTGCACTGTGAGCATGAAAGCAATGGAAGATGGTTTTCTAATCTAAATTGTTCAAAATAACTTTTTTGTCTTTTATATAGATAGAAAATTTAAGGTTGTTTTAGTTCTGTTTTAGGGGAAGCTATGCAAAAAAATTAGACACTTGTTTTCATCATGCAACATGACCTCTTTAAATTAGTTTCCCAAAGACAACTCTTTCCCTTGCTGAAAATAATGAAGAGGAACTTACATACTTTCTGGTTTCCAACTCAGCTTGAACAAGGTCATGTTCCTTTCTAATTCTGCAAAAATTATTTTCCAAATTCATTTTAATCTGAATTGAAAATTGATTGATACTTAGGTGAAGTTCTGTCAGTGTTAAGAGTGTAGTGTTAATAACTTTGATATACATTACTGGATTACAGAATGTAATAACATTTTCTTTAGTTATTCAAATTATTTTTCCCTATAGTTCAGAATATTTCCAATCAGACCTTTACAGATAGTGAGGTCCTGGGCCAGCTACTTACAGTACTTAGCTGAAAAAGGTGAATTTTTGATGACCTCTTATGATTAAATGCATGAAAAACCCATTCAAAAAATCTCTAATTTCTTCCTTTAATTACATTGATTTTTATTTCTTTTTTTTGTTATCAGTTCTAATACATGACTCAATCTGTTCCACTTTTGAATGTTTCTGGGAGGTCTGAGGAATGATTTGTCTATCTTCAAAAGACCAGGTTGAAGTACAGGAAGAAATGCAATAATTTTATAAGAAAACCCTTTCTACTTTTGCAGCATTATCAATCAGAGGATTCATTTGAAAAGAACAAGCTAGATAGAGAAAATTAGATTGTCAAGATTAAAAAAAGAAAATAAAAAAATTGCTTTTGTTAATAAGACTAGTTTCTGCAGTTCTGCTCACTGTTGTAAAATAAGAATGATTAATTCTTATGCTTCGGGGCATAAACTGATCAGTTGAAGCTGGATGGAATTTATCTATTTTATATTGATGTAAGTTTAAAAATCACTTAAATTGTTAGAAATGTTTATACTTATATATAGTTAGTAGCAAGGCATCTGTACAAGCAAAGATCAGATGAAATTATTAATATAATTAGGAAAAGATTTTTTATATTTGAGAAATGTTGATAGCTAATTAAAATACATACAGTTTTAAAATACGGTATATATCTAGAAGCTCCTGTTCCAGTGTTAGGCAAACTGTATTTGGAAAAAATACTTTCTAAGCATATTCTTAGTTAGTAGAAATTAGTAGAAATTAATTATTAGAAAGGAAGAGAGAGAGAAGATCTGGGATAAGGGGAAGAGCCTAAGTATATATTTAAAAAATATCCTTACTTCAGAAATCAGTTTTAAGTGAAGAATTAAAGTGAAAAGAATGCAGATGACTAAAAAATGTTATCATTCCCATCATAAAAAGAAATGTGGGAAAACTGACAGCAACATAGCAAAAAGACAGTTCTTCCATAAGTGATATATGAAATAGAATGATCAGGGTTGGAAGGGACCTCTGGAGGTCCACCTGCTAAGGAAGGGCTACCTAGAGCAGGTTACACAGGAGCATGTCCAGGCAGGTTTTGAATGTCTCCAGTGAAGGAGACTCCACAACTTGCCCGGGCAGCCTGTTCCAGTGCTCTGCCAGCCTCAACATAAAGAAGCTCTTCTGCATGTTGAGGTGAAACTTCTTGTGTTTTGATTTATGGCCGTTGCTCCTCATCATATGGCTGAGCACCACTGAAAAGGGTCTGGCACCACCCTTTTGGCACCCACCTTTGTGATACTTACATGCATTTATGAGATCCTCTGTCAATCTTCTCTTTTCTTAACAGGTCCAGTTCCAACAGTTTCTCCTAACAAGATGTTCCAGCTGAGCCATCTCTAGTACCTCCTTGTCTTTTGATGTGGCCTCACTTAATGCCTAATTTTTTTTTTTTTCAGGGATTGTAAAGATTTCACATTCTTTAAAAATAAGAATAAATAAAAGGATACTTCTGCAGAAATTAAAGATGACACAGAAATGGGGGATATTCAGAGTTTAATAAAACATTTGATTCAATATTTCTTTATTTATTTCAGTGATTAGTTGAAATGGACTTAAACAAGACCATTTTCATAATGTGCTTACATTTTTTTTCTGTCCTTAAAAAAAATTCTAGAATGTGTGTCTCTGGTTCCATGTCACAGGGATCAATATAAGATTGTATTCAGGGTACAATGTGAATTCACTGACTGAATTGTAACAGCAACTTTTAATTGACATTACCTCTCAATAGCCTAAATCAAACCACCATAAAACTACAATAACTATGCATATAGGCAATTGTCCTACTTTTATGGTGAAGTTTAAATGTTCAGAATCACTCTCTCAATTCTGAACACTAGTGCTGAAAGAAGAGAATTTGAAAACTGAAGCTCCTTTTTAATAATGTCACATAGGGTACTTACACTAAACAGGGTTCACAATCTAGCACTCATTGAAGTAAATTCATGGTAAGTCAGGCCTCTAAATGAAATCTGAGCGTCAAATATTTTACAGTAGTTCTGCCACAGCTAGAGTTTTTTCCCAGTGGCTAACACAAATACTGTAAGAAACTATTTGTGAGTAGATATGATCTATCAGAATCAAGTGACTTCTTGATCTGCTTGAGGGCTTGAAGTGACATTTGAACCAAACAGTGGGAAGATTTTATATAGCTGATGATTTTATATAGCCGATGATTTTATATAGCCTTTGATAGACTGGATGGTCTGGAATAACCTCATGTGGGCTGGAGACTGACTGACTGAATATCACTTGCAGACCAGGGGATGATCTTCTAGGCTGCATGGAATGTGCAGTTATTAAGGATTGTTATATCCTGTGCAGCCAAAAAGGAGCTGTGGAAGCAGATCAGCAGGTTGTGCAGAACCAGAGATGACAAGAATGAGGCTGGCCAGATCTTCTCTGACAGAGATGGTATAAACAAAAGGGTTTTGATCCCATGACCATGGACTGACATTCGAGGATTCTGGACTGCTTGAAGTCCATGGGATCTATTTGACTAAGAAGGACAAATTCATCTTTAATAACAGGCTGGTCAACCTGATAACCATAGAATTATAGAATCACAGAATGGTTTAGGCTGGAAGGGACCTGAAAGATCATCTGGTTCCAAGCCACATGACATGGGCAGGGACTCCTTCCACTAGACAGGATGTTCAAAGCCCTGTCTCACCTGGCCTTGAACACTGCTAAGGATGGAGCAGCTGCAGTTTCTCTGGGCAACCTATGCCAGTGTTTTATTACCCTCACAGTGAAGAATTCCTTCCTTATATCTGATCTATATCTCCCCTCTTTCATTTAAAAACCATTCTCCTTTTTCCTACCATTACATACCCTTGTAAAAAGTCCCTCTCTAGATGTCTTGTAGGTGCTTTTTAGGTATTGAAAGGCTGCTATAAGGTCTCCTCAGCTCCTCCCCTTCCCCAGGCTGGACAAGCCCAGCTCTCTCAGTTTGTAAAGGAGAAGTGTTCCAGCCCTCTGACCATCTCTGTGGCCTTCTTCTGGACTCAGTCCAACAGGTCCACATCCTTCCTATTTTGGGAGCCCCAGAGCTGAATGTCAACTATATCCTGGGCTGCTTCAAAAGGAGTGTGGCCAGCAGGTCAAAGATGGTGATTCTCCCCTTGCAATTTGCTCACGAGACCCCATCTAGAGTACTGCATTCTGCTCAAAGGGCAATATTATGGATTGTGGCTTAGCTACTTCATCTGAAAATTCCTTCAGGACCCATGGCTTCATCTTATCAGGTCCCATAGACTTGTGCAATTTCAAGTTCCTTAGATGATCTCAAACCAAATCTCCACCTGCAGAGGTCAGTTATCCATTTTCCCAGTCCCTGCCTTTGCCTTCTGCAACTTGGGTGGTGTGGCTGGAGCACTTCTCATGAATCACTGATGTAGCTTTTCTTGTTATCGTATCACTCATGAGCTTGAAGGAGGTGATCTTTGATTATTACCCAGCTTTCATTGGCCCCTCTTCCAGGGCTTTATCACCTGCTACTCTACCAAACCCTGAAGAAGCTGGAGAAGCAGATTTGGCTGATTCAGGAATCTGCTTCAAAGAATCCTGTGGGATATGTTTCTGGAGAGAAGAGGGTTCTTGGAGAACTGCTTGATTTTCAAGATTCACGTGCTCCAAACTCATGAATGGTCAATCAAAATGAGCAAGAAATGAAGCAAAAGTAGCTAGAGTCCTACATGGATAAACAAGGAGATCCTGACAAAACTCAGATGTTAAAAATGAGTGTACAAGAGGTGGAAGAATAGAAAAATTACCTGAGAAGAGTATAGAACTGCAGTATGAACATGCTGGGACATGTTTAGGTGGGCAAAGCCCACCTGGAATCTAATCAGCCAAGGGACATGAAGGGATGCAAGAAAGGATTCTACAAGCATATCAGCAACAAAAGGTAGACTTGAGAAAATGTGTGTTTGTTGCTAAATAGAGCAAGAGATCTTATGACAAAGGACATAGAAAAAGATGAACATGAATTAATGCCTTCTCACTGCTGCTCTTCTGGCAAGAGCAGCCTTCAGGGATCCCAGGAGTGTATGGAGCATGCAAGTCTTTCTTACCTTCTGTACAGATGGATCAGGTTAGGGAACATTTAAATAAACCATACGCATGGTCCATGGGACCTGACATATTGTGCCCATAAGTGCTGAGGAAGAAAGTGAATGTCATTTCTATCTTTAAGAAGGGTGAAAAAGAGGATGCAGGGAACTCACCTTGATACCTGGGAAGGCAATGGTGGAAGTCCTCCTGGAAACCATTTCAAAACACGTGAAGGACAAGAAGTTAATCAGGAGTAGTCATCATGGATTTATGAAGGGGAAATCACACTTAATCAAACTGATAAGCTTTCATACTAACATGAGTGTCTTGATAGAAGAAAGAAGACCAGTGGATGTTGGATACCCTGACTTTAGCAAGACTTTTAATACTGTCTCCCATAATATACTCATAGAAGGACTGATAATTACAGGCCATGTAAGTGGACAGTGAGTTGGACTGAAAACTAACTGACTTGCTGGACTGAAAGAGTTTCAATGAGTGCTATGAATTCCAAATGACAAATGGCTATACTCTGGAGGTCAATATTAGGGCCAGTACTGCTAACATCTTTATTAATGACTTGGGTTCTGGGACAAAGGGTACTCTTAACAACTTTACAGATGACACGAAACTGGGAGGAAAGGAGTGTTTAATCTTCCAGATAGTTGTGCTGCTGTTCTGAGGGTCTTTTTAAGGCTGGAGAAGTCAGTAGAACCTCATGAAGACAGTAACCTCATGAAGTTCATCAAGAGAAATGCAAAGTCCTGGAATGAAACACTCTATAAACCTGCTGAACAAGTTGACATGTGCCAGCAATCTGTCCCTGTAGAAAAAAAGGTTGACAAGATTCTGGGCCAAGTTAAGAAAAATGCCACCAGTGAGCTGAAGAGTGATGATTCTTCCTCTCTCCTCAGTGCTAGTGAGGCAACATCTGGGTGCTGTGCTCTGTTCTGGATTCTACAGTGCAAGAGATAGATGGATTTACTTGAAAAAATCCAGTGAAAGTCCAAAAAGGTGGTTCAGGGACTGGAGCATCTGCCATAAAGGGGAAGCTGAAAGAGCTGAGGTTGTTTATTTTGAGGAAGAGAAGATTCAGGGTGCTCTTATCAATGTATATAAATACCTGATGGCAAAGGATACAGAAAATATAGCCAGACTCTCAGTGGTGGCATGTGGCAGGAAAGAAGGAAAAATCCACAGTAAGTGTGGTTAAGCATTGAAACAAGTTTCCCAGAGATGTTGGGGATTTTGTTCTGAAAGATACTCAGAATTAACTGGAGAAGGTCCTGAGTAGCCTGAACTAAATGTAAAGTTTGCCTCCATTAGAGAAGGGTTTTGACCATCCGAATGTCTCTACAGTTTCCATTATTTTATAACTCTGTAGTTATTCAGATTTTTAGGAACTGTCTTAGCCCTCTAATATTAAAACTGTAATAATTTCTGTGTAAGGAGAGCTAAAAATTTGAGAATAATGAGTAAGAATATAGCTACTGGGAATTGTTTTTAGTTTAGGGATCCTTCTTGTATTTCAGATGAATAATTTTATTTGGCTCTTGCAACTGCCTGATACTCTGCACTATGACTGTGTACAGAATATGAAGAATAAAACCTACCTGGTATGGAAGTAGCCAGATTAACTAATGTGATCTATCTAAAGCCCCTACATTTCATATGAAATGAAGAGAGTAATTGGAAAATAAGAATTTGAAAAGGAATTACAAAGAGATACAGCAAATAAGAGGAAAATTTGCATTAAGGTATGTGGACAAGTACCCTCTTCCCAGGCAAACACTTCCAGCCACTTCCAAATGTGACTAACTGGGGGTGCTGCTGCTCTGGTACTGTGGGAGGATGGTATGCTGCTTCTCTATGAGATGCAAGAGATTATGCCCATAATACTGGTTTCCCCCTGGATACATCAGAAGTGTGCTGAATCAGATGGATTGCATATCTTTTGGTGTAAAGTGCATATGTGGGTGGATAAATGGTTGTGTGAAATAGAAGTAAAAATAATAAACTGTGATGCCATCATTGCTTTGTCTACACATTTTCTTCTACTCTTCTTTTGGTGTGTGTTTTTTGTCGGACTACAAATTCAATGGCTTGAATCCTGAGTGGGGTTTTGTGATCCAATTGCAATGTTTCTCAATAAAAAAGAGAGACTTTTGTAAGTGCCTTTAGCAGCACAGTCTTTGAGTCAAGAAACCTGCAGAGCTGAGTCTCTAAGGTACTCTTGGAGACACTGTCAGAAAACTGCCATCCCTCAGGTTTAGGAGAACCTTATGGTAGGCTTTTAGAACTTACCACCTTATAATTCCTCTTTAAATCACTTTAACTCCAAAGTGCATTAAAATAACCAGGCTGCTGCTGTTCCAAGACCCCTGGCTGCCATACATTTTAGAGTTGCTTTTCTTATTGTGTTAGTATAGTACCGAAGACAGTACAGCCAGGTCTTAACAATTGTAACAGTGAACCCCAAATAAGTTCTTGAGCAAGAAAAACCATCTATGTTTAGGTCAGTTTACAATAGGAGTGGATGGTATTATGTCTCCATAGTTATGTTGCTATCCCAGATGTTAATCTGATTCTCATGTGCCTCTACTGAAAAATATAGCACCTGAAAGATAGATAGATAGATAGATAGATAGATAGATAGATAGATAGATAGATAGATAATGTGTCTGTGACAACTTGTGGTCTCCTCAGTATCTCTGAGGACACATTTCCCTGCAAAAATGACAAGCTGTTTCAGAGTGCTTTATAATTTCTTTTGTGTCTGCATGGCAGTGCAAAGAGATGAGGATCCCAAGTATCTAGCCCTTTGCGTTGAGTCTCTTCTAACTTCTGAGATGGAGCTAGTATGAAGTTGACAATCACAGGCAAAGCCGAGGTAGAGAAGTCAACACTAAAGTGCGACATAAAAGAAATCTCAAACCTGCACAGAAAAGAAGCTGATTAGGGAAATGAGCCCTGCAATTAAGGCCAGAAAGAAATATAAATGCCAGACAGAACACAGGGACAAAGAAAAGTGATCTTTAAAAAGGAACTGAGGATGAAGAGAGGTCAGGGAAAAGGAAGACTAGGCAGCTGCTGAAGAACAGAATTAGAGAAAACAGCACATTAAAGTAGGTTTAAAACTTGAGATATAAAATGTATCTCTAGAAATATCAAGAGAAAGATATTTTAGAAGATACAATAGTCTTAAAATAGTCTAAATTTTTAACAGTTATTAATTAGAAATGCCATTATTAAAAACAAATTCTGATCCCCATTACGGGTGTGTTCACCATTAGTACCAGAGCTCTTTCAATTATAAATCTTTGATTGTGTAGCACTGTCATACACCAAGTGTACGGCTGTATTTCACATGTGAATGAGGATCTTCCTCGGACACCAGAAAATTCAGGTCTGTTTTCTCTCCCCTTGTTATTTCTCTTATCATAATTAATTTTATTAGTAGTAGTTTTATATTATACTTCAGTTACTGGACTGCTCTTATCTCAGCCCATGGGATCTACATTCTTTCAATTCTCCTCCCCATCCCACCAGAAGCACAGGGGAGGAAGGAAGGAAGAGTGAGAGAACGGCTGCTTGGTTCTGAGTTACTGGCTGGGCTTAAACCACAACAGTTTGATTGTGTAGCAACTGTCATGCACCAAGTGTACAGCTATGTTTCACATGTGAATGAGGATCTTTCTCAAACACCAGAACATGAGAGAATGATGTCCAAATACTACAGAGTGTCTCATAGCAAAGAGAGAAGAAAGTGTTTGTATAAATTCAGTAGTTTGGGCATGATGCTGAAGTAGGAAACTCTCTGCTTGTGAACATTTCCAGGCCAAGTACAAACATTTAAGCTGGCAAAACTGTAAACTTTCCCCTCCCTTTCACAGGCTATTGGAAACCCTGGCCACTGTTGAGAATATACACCCATATTGACATATTTTAAGAGAACATCGGCTATGCAGAGCCTATCCAATGCAATGAATCAGAATATCCTGTTTATGAGGTCTCAGTCACTGCAATTCTTGGCTTTCACACAGCATTCCTAGTTGCCCTCTGCTTTCTGAATTCTTGTCTGAACTTTCAGACCCAGATTCTCCAGAAAGTTAGTACTTTATCCTTTCCTTCAACATGCTGCGGGGAATTTGGCATCTACTGGGACAAATTCTTCACCTTCAAAAGCACCCAATGCTTCTGAGAGCTTTATTGTCTCCTTGGTCTGAACTATGAAAGATAACACACGCCTGGAGAAAATCAGGCAATCTGTTAATTAGTCTTGAATTTAAAAGAGGATCTGAGGGCTTTTGTGGTTTTTTGTTTGTTTGTTTGTTTGGTTGGTTGGTTTTGCCCCCCCTTTTTTTTTTTCCCACAGAGGTATCAGGTACTATATAACAAAAAAAGCAGAAATGTTGAGAACTGGTTGCTTAGTAAGGGAAATACTAAGTGTGGCGAAATTTCACAAGTTTAAGGGACTGAGTGATGTTGTGTGACAGCTGGTCTGTGTGAGTGGCTATGGTGAAAAGGTGTCTTTTAGGTTGTCACTGCTTTTTCTGATATTTCTGTGTAAGGGTAATTAGATGATATGATAGTATACTGCCATAGGTAATCTGAATTTGTTAGGTTGTAGGTTATGCACATTTAACTCTGTAACATTAGTGAATTACTGATGTGTGTGTATGTGTATAAAGAACAGATATTACACTTTGCTTGCTGTAATAAAATGTTTTAGTAGAAAAAACACAAAACATTAAATTTAAAGTTCAGTGCTGTAGACAAAACAAAAAAAAAATATAGAACTATAGCATGGCCTAGAGGCCTTAAAGATCATTTAGTTCCAACCCTGCTGACTTTGGCAGGTACAGATGAGTTAGTCATATACAGTAATCAAGTCAGCTGACTGTATTTATTTTTTTTTTCTTTCAAATGCTTTCCTTTAATATTTTGCATAGGCTTTGGACATGTAAATTTAAACCAAGCTGAATAATGGTAGTATTGTCTATGCTACGGATACTGGACGATTTTTTCTTTTACTTTTGCAATCTTTCAAAAGAAGGAAAAAAAGAAACCAACAAAACTTCCCTTTGTGTTCCTAGCCTTTGGTTTTTTGAAAATCAGTAAACTTGAACTATGGAAACATACTCCGTGGAGAAGCAGACATTACTTCTGAATGATACTGTTCAGTAGAACCAATAGCAATGAAGTGCCTATGCCATAATTCCAACACATACAGTAGACTTATAAATAAGTTTATCATGATTACAGCAAGTAGTGACAGGAAGCTACTGTGAGGACAGTTATGGGGTGAAGCAGGCAGCTCAGGAAGAATAGCAGAGCCCTAAACTCTGATGTTTCTTTGACATCATACTGCCTGCTGAACAAAAGACAGCTGCATCCAGCTCTGCTAATTTGCTCATCCCTCATTCCTGCTGTCCAGCCTACTGCTAGATGTTGTTTAGACTGCTGGCTGCAAACCTAAGGCAGGTAGGCGGAATGTCGAAGTTACTGATCATGTCAAGAAAGGTCTTGGGTAATCTAAGCTGAAGCATTTGAGTTTCTGAGGATGTAATGGTTGAATTCAGATATTAATTTGTATCATCTGTGAAGAAAAATATTGCTCAGAAGTATCTGCAATTTCTGTTTTAGTGAGTGAAGTTTGTAATGTAACTGCATGTTGTCTTTATACAGACTAGAGACCTGTCACACTGGGAGATTCAATAAATCAGCAACTAAATAAACCTAACAAAAACTGAAAAAAAAGCTGAAAAAAGCTGCCAAGCTCATGGCAGAGAGTGTAAATTATTCAAGTTTTTCCAATATCTGTTTAAAATGAGACTATCCATATAACCCAGAGATCAATCATGGTGGTGAAAAACTGCCTTGGTTTGCCAAAGGAAATTAGGTGAGAGAAAGTCTTATGGCTCTGTCAAAATGATTTTGTCATAGGCAATACCAGAAGAGAGAGTATTCATGAAAAAAACACCTTACATGGAGATTGTTTTGTTTGTCTGCCTTTTTTGTGGAACCCATCACTTTATCACCTTGTCTTTCTATACCAAATGTAGAAAATTATGTCAAAATAGCATTTAATGTTTAGATACTGACTGCAATAATACTTTGCTCAATATCAAATGAATATAAATAATTACTATTATTCTTGTGGGTGTTATCTGGGTCAGTTCATGGCTTAAAAACATCCCTCTTGCTGTGTTCACTGCATGGAAAATATATTGCTTCCAACTACAGAGAAAATAGTGTGAAACAGTTTGTTGACTTTTCTTCCCCTCAAGAAAAGCATCTTTTAATTGGACAGTTTTTGCACTTCTATAAAGAAAATAGGACAAACAAAAAAGGAAAAATACAAATGACAAGCTCACTGAATTCTTTTTACGTATTGTTAAGGAATTCATTGCATAGGTTTCATATTCAGAAATTTTTACTAAGGCTTCAACAACAGATGAAAGAATTCAAGTAAGCTTAATTTTTTTCTTTTTTATTTTAGTAAGCTATTTTGTCTCAGGATCTGAAATGCATCACAAAGGACAGGATGAGGGGCTATTTTTAGAGTATGGTCAGCTGTAGCCTATCACTGAAGATTAAATTTCTTGCCAAGATTTCAAAAGTCACTCAGAAACTAACCGATGTCAACAACTGGCAAATATTTTGACCACTTACAAATTTTAGACTGGCATAGAAGGATACAAGCTGGATTCTTCTCTGCCTTGTAGAAGAGTGTTTGACTGACTGAAGAGAATGCACAGAGTTCCAGTAGGTTGGGTGTATATGAAAGATTTTGTGCAACAATTGTCAATGACAGTTTTTTTTTCATGGGTTAAGCTGTTTGTTTAAAAATCATCCTGGTATCAGAAATTTGATTGAATAGCCAGCTTTTAAAATTTATTGTGAGATTCCTTCTTTTTTGACTATGTTAAAATACAAAGTTACAAGAACGAGGAGCAATATTATGAGAACTTGAAGCTATATAGGTGTGTAAATCATCCTGCCTATCGTGCTCTTCAGATAAACCTGAGTATTTTTGTAATTAGGCTGCGAAAAAAAGTTCCTCATCTTGAGATATTTGTGCTTCTGAACTGGGAATATCTGAAGGTTCTGTGATATATTAATGAGAAAATTCTAAGCAGTTTGTATGTTGTGGTGCTTTGTTTGTATCAAACGGTGAAACGGCAGTGGTGAAGTGCAGCTGCATACAATACTTTAATATTTTACCACGTAGGCAGAAATAATCTATTCAGTACATGTAAAAGGCCTTAATATATTGAGATATGTCAAAGAAGCTTATTACTGAGTGTACCTGGTATAAACACAGTATACAAAGTGATCTGGAAAGCAATTATGGGATATATTACAGACTCTAAAAAAGGACAGCAGCCTGAGTAGGTGACATAGCCAGAGGGAAGTGCAGGATTATTGTGAATGATGCTTCTGAATTCTGCCAAAATGCCAGATGTCTTTTCCGAATCTGGATCCTTCAGATCTTGGCATGCACATGACTATCTGATCTACCATAGACATGACAGAAGAGAAAGGGCCACTGGTTGTCTATACAATTCTGCCCTAATTTCAGGGCAAACAATAAGTTAAGGCTTTTCATCTGATCAAAAAGCCACAGAATAGATGAAGCCCATGAATTAAGACTTTGTGTGTTTTACAGAGCAGGAAGGTAAAAAAAATAGAAAGGTGTCCAGATTTTGGTTGTAGTGGAGTTATTTTTCTTTTTAGTAGATATGTTTTAGTCTGAGAGCAATTCTGATAACACACCAATGTTTTAGCTGTTGCTCAGTAGCACTTACCCTGATCAAGCACTTTTCAGTCTCTCTGTCAGTGAGGAGGGGCACAAAAAGCTGGGAGGAAGCAGAGTACAGATGCTGATACAGAGACAGCTGAATTCATCCTGCATTGCTCACCATCTCTAAACCCAGAGTATTCTCCGAACATCCTTGACAAGGGAATCACATTTCCAAATACGAAGAATCAAACTAAGTTCAACTGGACTGCTTGATATATATTTAAGTTAATCATTATTAACTATTTCAAAGCCATAAAGCCCTATGAAACTATTTCCTATACATGTATTTTTTTAATATGAATGGCCATTTAACATGAATTCATATTCAGTTTAAAGAAATATACAGTGCAATCTTCTTATTAGAAAATTGTTGCAACTATTATAGTTGATCAAAAAGTAAATGATAAGTTCAAGGGAAAAACAACTGCCTTCCAGTTATTGCTGAATTTCCAGTAATTAAAATTCCAAAAGTTTAATGGCCAATTAGGGCTTTAATTTTTTAATGGCTTTAATTTTGTGCTGAAGATTCACACTTCAAGGTCACATCTAAGTTAATATACTGGTATTTGTCTTCTGATTGCATTTGTGAGCCTTAAAGGTAAGGAAGATCAATGCTGAAAACCAAGAGCTCAGTGGTACAGTTATAAATAAAGAAAGTGTAAGTCCAAAAAAGTGACTATATATGATCCTTACTAATACTGAACATGTTTTTCTTCTAGAAAAGCTACTGACTTGCAGCACAGAATATGGAAGAGGAAAATATAAATTCTTAAAAGTCTGCTCAACAATGAATATGAACAGCTTAGAATAACTTCTTGAAAATTATATAGGCAAACCAAACTTAATCAAGTGTTTAATACTCTATTCAGTGTGATTTTCTTCCTTTAGAAATATACACACATGTGGAATAAAATATGACATTAATAATTCTTCACATGACCCAGATTAAGCCATTTCAGCTGCCTATCAAATCATCGTTATTTTCAGAGATGTACATGAGTGCAATTATGAACATACATCAAAAAGTGGTGATAATGAGAAAGAGAAGGTGACAAGCAGACAGAGCATTCTCAGAAAGGAAGATCTTAAGAGGGACAAGCAGGTACAGTCAAATCTTTGAGTACCAGAAATGGAACTTCTAATGTATCTGAAAGAAATATCATGTTTGCGTATTGTGTTTAGTAGAAATCAGCGCTAAAGCAACAAATGTTCATAAGCACTGAAGAGTATTATGTGTAACCAGAGTGAAGTTTGCCATACCTCTTCCTGTAACATCCTAGATAATACTTGTGGCAGAGAAAAGGAATGGCAGAAGTGAGGTCAACATCCACTCCTTACCACAAGGCACGGTAAGCCACAGGAGGAATCTGAAAAAACCCCATGGGGAATATCTCACATGAATATACTTGATCTTCAGAAAACAGCGTTACACAGAGTTACACAGGTCATCTGCTTGGCCACAAGGAGTAGGTAGACTGTGTTTTATCTATAAGCAACTAAGGAGAGACTCAATGAAAGTGGCCCATTCAGTTAGTTACCTCCAGCTTGAATATGCACGGTATAACTACTAGCTGCAACTACAGCTAGAAAATAGGAAAGAAATAGCTGGTACGGCAAAGCAGCTTAATGATGTTAAAAATGAGACAGGATGAGTCAGGAGTTTTCAGATCTGTCCCTTTCTTCCCCCATAGTACAAAGAGAACAACACAAGTGCAACTCTGAGCCAGGTTTGCACCAAGTATGCAAGCATCTTTCTTCTTGGGCTTGTTAGTGCTCCTCTGGCCTTTGAATAATTTATTCCTAAGAAAGTTGTTTAAACAATATTTTCTTTTTTCATCCCTGTGCCTATGAGCTTTTGTTTATTGTTCTGTGTGTGAAGACACGTCAAGTCCTGATTACAGTACAAGTTTTGACAGATGTCTTTATTACCCAGTGGAAAAGGACCTTTCCCGCAGGCATTGCTTTCTGCATGACTTTATTTGACAGAACTGGTGTGTATTGCTAAATTCTTTTTGAAATGTTCTCTTGTGGGATTTTATGCTGTCATACATCAAGAATTGCAAAGTTCTTTTATTTAAAAAAAAATAAAATTAAAGTTAAAACAAAAAGAAAATACTGATAACAAATACCTTGTTTAATCAAAATGAAGCTCATATACCTTGCTGCATATGGAAGTATTTTATGCAAGGAAGGGCACTGAGGTTTTTGTTTAAAACAAAGTCAAGTTTTTGTTTCCAAGTGTTAGATCTTTTGTGCAAGAGATTTTTGCTGCAAATGTTGTTAATAACAAACTTTTTAATAAAGACTGACTTTGTAAACAAATGAAACTTTTTGTGACGCTCCTCAGATTCTTCTTGATATAGTCAAAAGCAATTCAGCTTCTCAAAGATCTTTGTGTTTTTCTTTTTTGGATACTGTATTATCCACATTATCAAAAGATTACTCTGAAATTTATCTCTTGATCAAAATCAGAGAGGATGTGACATGTTTGAATGAAAAATGTGTTTAAACAGATACATTAAAGGCAGACAAAAAACAAATAGTGAAGAAACTGTCAAGAAGGGCTCTGTAAAAGGATATATGTAGTACCATGTACCTCAAGCATTTTTCAATAAATTGAAAAAGAATTTAGTGGACAGATTGTAATTTATTCATGTATCTTACTGAATGCAAAGTTACATATTTAGTGATATTGCATCATAGTAGTGGATTGTGGAAAAAAAACCCCTAACATTTTAGTAGACTTGTTAATTTTGATTTTTCTGGTAGATGAAACTGGTAAGATGGCTTCTCCTAACTGAATGAAGATCTATGAGTCTGTAGGTGGTGGCAACCATTTTTGAAGTTCGTGTCTGGAGATCCTTTAGAAGCGATGATACAAAACTTGATGACTGTCTGTTGTACCTGTATAATTCTTTCTGCAAATGACCTAGATAGCATGAACACAGAGGTGTTTCACTTGTATCCATGTCTCACTGAATTCGTGTTGTAGCAATGACTTTCACAGTCAATAGACTTTGACATAAGATATTCTATGATATCTGAATCCATGTGGTATTTATTCTTCTGTGAGAATATGTTTTAGTACAGCAACATTACCATTCATGTAACAATTCCTGAATGTAAAGTGCATGCTCATAACAACCAAAAGAAGTAATAGCTGTGTGCAACCATAGCTGTTGTTTAACACAGCATAGTGATTACCAAGTGAAAACACACCAGGACTTTACCCTTTCAATCTTCCAGCATGTTTTGATATGATTAAGTACTGCAGTTTGATTTCTACTTCAAGACCTTCATGCTCTTTAGAACGAATACATGCTGAGGAAGAGTGAATTCTAAGCTGCGTCCCTGAGCTTCAGGATTGTCTCAAAAAAATAACAAAACAAAAACTAACCCCAAAACCTTTTACTACTCATGGACATAGTTGCCTAAAACTTATATGTGGTAACTCTGGTTTTGAAAGCTGGTGTAAATCAGGGTTCCATTGTACTTTATTAAGGTAGTTTTGCTTAGTGCAGTCTCCTATGTAGAGTATAGTTCTGCTAAATTATGTGCTCTCTTCATGTGCTGGTCTCTGCTTTTTAGTGATTAACAGAGTGGATTGCCTCTAGGGACTATAATCGTGGCATGAGAGATGAAGAATTAAAAAACAGGGAAATGGTATTTTATTAGCATAAACAAGATGAAAGAAGAAAGGAAAGGCTGTGTGCAGCATCAGGAAAAGATCACTATTTAATTTAGGAGAAGACTTGGGTTGAAAGTGACACTTACTTTAAAATTTTGCCTATTTTTAATTTTGCCTATATGGATCTTTGTTTATTAGATAGCATTTTTTTAACTTTGACTCTGCTTCTTGTACTGCAGGACAATTGCATGGACAATGCAGAGGCCAGGCCTTCTCTAGCCCCAGTCTCAAAGGAAACGAGGAAATCAGGTTCCTGTCTTCATTAAGCAGTAGACACATTGCTGGAAATCTCTTAATTTGATTTTGTGCTTAAGCACCTGCATACCTTTATGGTTAAAGTAGGAATAGATTATGTGAATATGATCCTTTTTAATGATGCCGTAAATATGTGGAAACATACTCAACAGGAGATTCTATAGCTTTTAGCAACACTATTTTTCTCTTAATATTCCTACTCCTTATGGGTTTTATCTTCTTAGTATTTCTTTGATTTCTTTGCCTAATGCTAATAAAGCTGGCACAACTTCTTCACAAAACTTAAACAGGGGAGGTTTAGATTGGATATATGAAAGAAATTCATTACTGTTACGTTGGTGAGGCACTGGAATGGGTTGGCCAAGGAAGTTATGAGTCCTCCATCACCGTCAGTGTTCAAGTCAGGTTGGATGAAGCCTTTGGTGGCATGGTTTAGTGTGAGGTGTCGCTGCCTATGGCAGGGAGGTTGGAACTAGATGATCTTAAGGTCCTTTCCAACCCTACCTATTCTATGATTCTATGATTCTATACACTTTTGAATAAATGGATTATCTGTTTTTCTCATAGGCAGGGCTCTGAATGTAGATGTATATATGCTTTGAATAAAGTTTTCTTTAAATTTGAAATGGCTTTGTCATTACACATTATACATATATCCTAGATGTGTGTATATATAGTTTTTCCAAAGGAATGGTATTAATATAATAATTTATCAAAGGGCGCTCATGAATTCCAGTGATGGAATTTCTCCTCTTCAGGACAGCTGTTTGTGAAAAATAAATGAGATACAGTTTTTAGAGAAGATATGGCAAAGTCATATAAAGCAATTATTTTTTATGTACACGTCAGAGAAAGGAAAGTGAGTTTTTTATGATTTAAAGACTTGGGCACTCTGAAGCAAGAATGCCTTTCTTATTCCTTGATTACTCTGTTACAGATGGTCTGTGTGCTCTCTAACACAAACTTCCCATGATTTCCAGAAGAAATGAATGTATGGCACAAGTACAAAGGTAGAATAATACTACTTTTAATTCCTTTACCCAAAGATGGATCAAGAAACATTCTGACATGCAGCCTTGCTTTGGAAAAACAAACTAAAATAGTCTGTTCTGTTGGATTACAGCTCTTTTGGTCAGAGGACATAAAGGCAGGCTGCTGCAGGAAAGTTCAATCTAACCTACTAAACAAGCTGTACTTGAATTTAAAACACAACAAAACTGGGAAGACCAAAACCATCCCAAGTGACCCCTCTTTTTCAGCTTACTTTAGATAGCTAAAAAAAAAAAAAAAAAAAAAGGAGGAAGTTTTAAGGGGGAAAGCAACGGGTCTNTGAATTTAAAACACAACAAAACTGGGAAGACCAAAACCATCCCAAGTGACCCCTCTTTTTCAGCTTACTTTAGATAGCTAAAAAAAAAAAAAAAAAAGAAAGGAAGAAGTTTTGATAAGAAAATGCATCAGTCTTGACACTTCAAAGCTGAAAAGTGCTTTAGGGGGCTAAAGTCTGTGATGCACTCAAGAACATCTACAAGCAAATTATACAGTGCTTTTTTTTATTTCTTCTCTTTTTTGTTACTAGAAATGGATATGGGGGCTTGGTAGCATTTCAGCTGCTCATGATTTTTATGGGCATACATGATAGCTTTCAGTGAACAGATGTGCTAACATTTTGTAAATGTCCTTTGGTCTTTGGTGAGTGTGTGCTCTTTTGTGTATGTGATTGCTCATACTGTATAACAGCTTGTGGTGAAGTAAAGGCTATTCAAACACTAGGAAAGATGGGGCTCAAATTGTCTTTGTGAATTGTTTTCCCAAGGCTGAGGGATTATAACTGTGTCCATGAGGGAGAAAATTGTTATGACAGATTTATTTGCAGTGTTTTTTAATTTAAAACTTTTGGAATATATGAAAACTTTAACTCACAAGACCTAATCTAGAGAAATAAAACCAAAGGTATTTCTTATTATAAATGTTGACACATTTATTTTTTAAATTTGATTTATTCATGCCTATCTTCATTGTTTTATTATTGATTAAGCTTCCTGTATTTCAAACTTTTTTCTTTAAAAAGCACCAGTCCTAACTAACTCTAAATGAAAGATTATTTTAATGCCAAAAGCTTGAAAAGTTTGAATGAAAGGTCCCAGATGGTCACTGGGCCCTCAACATGTATTGTCCATCAACCTTTTAAAGTTGCATGCATTCTGTCAGTTCAGGATATTCTACTTGAAGCAGAGTTCTATAATGCGTTAACAACATAGAGCTTTGAAGTTTGATCCAGCATAGTCTAAAAAACCTACATAGATTTTTTAAAGATACATTTAAAATATCTACTACCTATAGACTGAACACACTCCCTCCAAATGTTGTAATCAGCATTAATAGAAAAGGAGTAAGAAGATCTAACCCTCTGCTGGTCCTATTAGTGAAAAGACTGACCTTTGTGCTTCAAGGAAAAAAGGTGTGGTTACCTACCAGCAGGTACTGTTAGGAGTCTTGTTAATGATGAATTGCATTAAAAACTTCTCTATGAACCACGACAGGCTTTTTAGATCTTTTTTAATGATGATTTATTTATGTGGTTCCTGCTGAATGTGCAGACTATTGTGACAAGCCAGTTCAGGCTATACTGTAGGCTGACAAATATGCTGCCTATGTTGTGTAGATGTGTAGATTGTGTAGACAATCAGTCCTGGTAGGTGATTTCTCTATGGCACCTTTGTGCCTAAATCCTTTTATATAGTAATATGTTTTATGTTAAAAAAAAAGAAAAGAAAAAAAAGAAAATGTGAGCTGAATATCATTTAAAGGTTTATCGATATAATGCAGTATACAGTAACAAGGTCTTAGGGTAATAGTAAATTTGATCCAGGAATAATGTGGCTACTGAATTCCCTGGAGCATATTGCCTCAGTGCTCAGAAACAATATATGTTTTATTGCCATGCAGCTGTGGCAAGAGGAATTATTTACCCCCATGAGTTGTGGACTGGATTTCTAGAAAAACATAACTAATATGAATTTTGAGAGAAAGGAAAATGAGCTACTGAATGGTTATCATTTAGAAACATTTTAACTAGCAGAAAGCTCTAGAATCATAAAATAGTTTATGTTGGAAAAAACCTTTAAGATCACCAAGTCAAACCATTAGAATGAGGTACTGAAATTTAATCAGGTTATCTCAGACACCTGAACACCTGAAAGTATATTCCATTTTGTCTGCCTTCAGATTGCTCTGTCAGCTTTGCTCAAGTGATTACTGTGGACTTTTATTATTTCTTTTTGTTTGTTTGTTTTTTGAGGGTTTTTTTTTTGTTTGTTTGTTTTTTTTTTTTTTTTTTTTTTGTTTAATTTGGTTGTGTTTTTTTTTTC
>NDXB01022429.1:41627-86299 GCA_002631895.1 Agapornis roseicollis
AAAAAAAAACCTTTTTACTTTTATATTCTCTCCCCTTGTTATTTCCCTTAGTAGCAGTAGTAGCTTTGTATTACACTTTAGTTACTGGACTGTTCTTATCTCAAGCCATGGGATTTGCATTCTTTTGATTCTCCTTCCTATCCTCCCCAGATCCTGGAGGGGAGAAGGGGGAAAGGAGGAGAGTGAGTGAGTGGCTGTAGGTTTCTGAATTATCAGCTGGGCTTAAACCACAGTATACTGTAATACTGATTACTAATGAACTTCTTTGCTTGGGAAAAAAAATAAACAAGAGCCTTTTCAGATCTGTTTGATTAGAGGAATGTATTTGTTCTCAGTGTCTTCAACTTTCAAATTCCATAACTGTATAATTCTTAATGTATAACACATTTTGTGAAGAAATGCAAGGAAGAACAAACAAGGCTTCATTTTATATCTTGAGCAAAGTAACAATCCCTAAGCAATAGTTATATATAAATAAATTCACTAAAGATGAAAAAGAAAGATGCACTTAAAAAAATTGAAGGTGCATTGGAGATTAAAAAATTGAAAGTAAATTTGAGACATATCTTGGCACCTAATGCTGGACAAACAATTTACTGGAAATGGAAACTAGGATTCCTGAGGATATGATTAAAGAATCTGAACTATTATTTTGAAGTCCAGATTATTTGTAAGAATGAACAAAGCTACAAATGTAAAACAGTCAACTTTTGACTGGCTTAAGCACATTTATCAAAGTACAGGCTGCCTAAACATGGAATCAGTCCAGTGATCAACCTTGCATTTATGAGGGTGCCATTTTTAATCACTTGTCTTGCATGTGCAGGGTCTATTGTTAATGCTAGCTTGTTATTGTGCTCCATTTTTTAGTGGAACATGGTCAAGAAAACATGCACAAAAGGGGAGAGGTGACTGCAGCCTCTAAACCAAACTCCCTACAATTTCTGCTGATGCAGAAGTTCTGTCCTTTCATGCCAATAACAGCTCAATTTTATTTCACGGATATTGTAAGTATCTTCAGATTCACTGAAGTCCTACTGACTTCCAAAAAATTATTTGTGTATCTGAGATAAGCAGGTTTAGGTTCAAAATATTGGAGCAACTCTGTGTTATTTTCAGTGTTCTTCTAGCAGTGTGATCAGTTTTTTAAAATGTGTGATTTATTGTAATAAATTAACGACTGCATAAATATATAGATGAACTTACGCATCAACTATGCAGAACATCAGAAAGATATTAAAACCTCAATGCCCTGTATAGCATTTTTGAAGAACTTACATGAATTTGTATGACATAGTACTGTAATTGAAAATAAAAATTGTACATCAAATGAAAGGAAAACTAGTTTTGTAGAATGTTTAGTGAATTAAACATTAACTGCAGGGGGAACAGAAAAGCACACAGATGTCATACACATGTACATGCTTATTCTATATGCATGCCTTTGTAGCTATATCTGAATCAGAATGAAGATTATTGATGCTCTGTAAAGGAGGGATAGAAAAGATCATAAAGAGAGAGGAGGAATGGGACAAGGCTGATTGCTTGGTTTAACTATGCATCCATGGAGTTTGAGTTATGACCTTCCTATTACTTAAAATTACCTGAACCCAAGAGCAACTAAAATGCTGACCATTTTAGAAGTTCCATTTAAATTCAGAAGATATCATATAGGTCCTCCCAAAGTTCAGCAGAAGGCAAATAAGACATTTCAATGTCAAAGAAAAAGCAATTTTCTGAGCTAAAACTATTAAACTGTGACATGTGAAGTGAAATGGATAGTGTGATAGGTATGTTTGGGCAACTTTTCATCATTAACACTATATGATGAACTTAAATGGTTATTTAAATGGAGTTTAGTTTTCTTTATTTTTCAGTGCATTCCAAGCAGTTGGTAAGAAAGCAGGAAGAGAAATAAATGACCAATTCAAAATTAACAGAATCAATGAGATGCCTTGATGATTTCTGTGGGAATTGCAGCAGGCTATTGAAAAACAAACTGTAGTGAATCTATCTATTTTTTGCTGGGATCTGTGTAAGCCAGTTAGACTTACCCAAGGAATTTGCTTATACCTAGTATCTGTATTCTTTTTAGGGAATTTATTAATCAATAAAACAGAGTACCTTCTCTTAATGGTCAAGCTTATTGAGTTATTGGTAACAGATTTATTTTCTGAGCTTGTTTCTCAAATACATTTTTAATGGCTGTCTTGCTTTTATATGTTTATTAACTTGCTCTATATTTAAGTTATATTTCTTTTTAATTCACAAAGGATACAAACTAGCATTTATCCACATTATAAAAACATCTTGGAACATATATTTTGTTTAATTGCTTTTGAAAAAAATAAAATAATTCCAGCCCAGGTTATACCTTCATCAGTTTTCTTTACTTGCATATAAAGTGTACACCTTTTCTTGTTTGCAGTGACCCAAATTGTTTGTGCAAGTAACTGTGACAGGAAATGTGAAAAAATGAAGGCTGCTTTTCAATACCCTTGTTGCTAATTGCATAGCATCTTATTAGCACAGTCATATTTCAAACTTTAAAATGTTGTGGATGCTTAGATGCATTTGACCCTCTTAAATGAATTAACATTAGTTTTTAATACTGAGTTTATTTCCTGCATAGTCTTTTTTCCCTCACCCTATTCTAAGCATGTGACATAAACACACATAAACAGAAACATTATTTATTATTTGACTTTGAGTTCACTTATAATGCAAGGTAGGGAAATGATGCTTTTGAGCACATTGATATGTTAATATGTCATATGACAGGTTTAACTTTGTAGAGCAGAGGCAAAGACAGTAGCTGAGCATTGAAATAACCTTGTCATGTGATAACAGGATTATTCCCTAACTGGTTCTGGTGATAGAGAAGACAGCAAAGCCTGTCTTCTGTTCATAAAACCAAATGCCTGAGCTTCTGCCTTGAACTTTTCCCAGTGCCCCTAATTATCTCTTTGTCAACTGCACCAGGGTAACAATAGAAATAATCAAGTTTTATTGCAAAAACTAAACAAGAGAAGGGAGCAACTAAACAAAGACATACACTTACACCACCCTACAGTGTTCAGAGAGCACATATTCTTTTGAATTTTAGAATGTCCTACCTCACTTTTCAGTTAGATTACTTTTCCTTATCCTAAAGTGTAACATAGAATGCAAGACAGGAATCTATAGGACAAGTTTTAATCCACTGAGTAATTAATCTGAGTTATGGGCAAAGTAATGAGCCAAATCTGAAGCTCTTGGCAGTGTTGCTATTCTTTGCTCTGCACTCAGTCCTGCTCCCAGAGATATAAATTTAGAGATATTAGACACATGTGACATGCATAAGGAGACATCTGTCAGGTGAGAAACATGATATGAAGTCTAAATGATGGTTTTCTTCCAAGCATATTCTCCAATGCTATGTTGAGTTAAAATAGTGAGTTGATGTTGCCCTAAATGAATTTCTCCCTTTACCCCACACTGACATTTTTAATCAAACTTAATGTCTTGTACCCAGTTTCTGCATACTGGCTGATGGATTGTTTCTTCTACAATATTCTAGGATTTGCTACATTTTTTGTAACCCAGTCACATTATTTAGCAAAATCTCAATTTCCTTCTGCCTAAAAGCTTAGTCTTAGATTGTTTCAGATTTGATCCACTTTTGCCAATCCTATTTTTTCATTTGTGGAGGTATTTATAAGAGTTCTGGGAAAACAAACAAACCAACCATAGATTTCTTCAAGTACAGAAGACAGTGTTAGTTGCATTACCATGAGATTCTTGGTTATTTGTCCCTGCAGGTATATTAACTTCATTCAAAAGTCTTGCTACGGTACATCTTTATTTGTCTTCACATAGCAGTGGCTTGGTTCTCATTTTGTATTCTCAGTGACTTAATTTAGCCTGACTTATATCTGGTTTACACCAGTGGGAGGAAAGGAAAGTAAAAACATTCAACTATACACACTTTGATATTATTTTAGTATTGGTTTTTAGTGCAGGATTTGGTGATGGGTCCAAGAAACACTCAAGGACTTGCATCCATAAAAGAGCCATATGTCTCATTTAGTCTAAAAGATTTCATATTGCAGCTCTTGAATACATTATTTCCTTTAAAGTCTTAAGACATTTTCCTGTTACTTTCTTGTGTTAGTTTTGCATCATGAGTTGGAGAAACCGAGAGTAATAAAAGAAAAATATGTAAGAAATATATTCCTTGGATTTTTGTCTCAAATCTAATTAAGCAGTAGAGTGCTACATTGTCAGAACATGTCCTCAAAATGTGAGAGATTCTGAGTAAAAACTAAAGGTCAGAATCCCTTTGAACTTTGAGATTATTTTGATCAGGATCTGAACTTCACAACAGGCAGCTGTTGGATTTCTGTAATGGAAAGAGCCAGCCTTGCACAATCAAAGGTCCTCAAACTTCTGTAAATTCAAGCCTTTATTTTTAAACTAACTCATGCTTCATAATTTGAAGTCATTACTACTTAATCTAGTTATAATACCTATGAGAAGTGTCTGAATTAATCACTGTAGACAGGAGAAGAATGATCAATAGAAGCTGGTTTTTTATTGGCAGAGAGAAGATGCATTCTTCCATCAAATGTTAGGGTTCTTTTCTATCCACTGCAAATAAGTTTTGCTTCATGACTAAATTTGAGAAAGGTATTTGAAGGCTTATAATGTTCACATTCATGTTTTTTGGAGAGTTTTTTTCCTTCAAAAATGTGAACAGTTTGCAAACTCTGGTTGAAACATTTTGTTTGAAGTTTGAAGCTTCCTGTGACTGCCGTAGATAAGGAGTATCATAGGATTATTTAGGTTGGAAAAGACTCTTGAGATCACCAAGTCCAACCATTAGCCTAACACTGCCAAGTCCACCTCCAGACCATGTACCTAAATGCTACATATACTCATCTTCTAAATGGATCCAGGGATGGGATCTGAACCTCTTCTCTGGGCAGCCTCTTTTATTCCTTCACAACCCTTTTGGTGATGAAATTTTTTATAATATCCAGTCTACTTCCCCCCAGTGCCACTTGAAGCTGTTTCCTCTTGTCCTATTACTTGTTACTTAGGAGAAGAGGCTGACCTCTACCTCACTGCAACTCCTTTTCAGGTAGTTGTAGAAAGCAATAAGGCCCTTCCTGAGCCTTCTCTTCTCCAGAATAAGCAGCCTCTGTTCCTTCAAGCACTTCTTATGAAACTTCTTCTCCAGATCCTTTAACAGCTTTGTCGCCCTTCTTTGGACACAAATATATTGCTATCTTTTTCATCATTCCCTACTTTAATTGCTGAATTATTTAATAGCCTTTAACAACAGCATGTTACTTTTATGCTTGCCAAATACATAATACAAACTGCAAATAAAACTGGATGGGTTTTTTATTTTTCTTTCTTTCTTTTTTTTTTTTTCCCTTTTTGTGTCTTTCTAACAGAATTGCCAATACTTCCTATCTTGTAATAGTCTCTAATTGGTTTCTCTGTGTCTTTACCAGCTCTCAGTGAAAACAGCTTGCAAACCTAATTGAACATCAAAATCCTTTTAAAAATTACTCTCTTTACCACAGGAAACTGGATTAGTTTTACAACAGTGTGTTTTTTATTCTCATACCTTGTAAAATACAAAGTACTGAGTAAGAGGTCTATAGTGTCTTAAAAGGTACCTGGCCTCAGGCCACCTGATCATCCTAAGTCTGGAGAGAAGCAATTAAGATAGGTGAAGCTGACCTAGTGGCATCTGAAAATTCAAGTGGGAAGAAACAATTACCAGTCATGAGAACCTCCCACCAGGAACATCTTGCTGGCATACACCCTTTGTGGTAAAGCCAGGTATTCTCCTAGGGCAGAGGACTTGGCTATTTCCAAGAGGTCAGTGTGCTGACAAGAAAGTGGATCTTTGACTGGTATGTCCTTAAGGCATTTGACCGATCTTGTTCCTGCAGGAGCTCATTCTTGTATTAAATCTTACCCCCTACATCTAATGGAAGCCTTCATATATATCTTCATACAGTGGCTTTTGTGCAGCCAGCAAGTAATTCTACACAATAAACAGACTCTAGTGGCTTTCCCAGATAGTCCTTTGTGATTCTGTATCTCATTCCCGTATGAAGAACATACACAACAACTTGTTTCATAATGATAGAGGCACAGATACGTTTGGCAGGGTCTGCATCAGAAGGAAAAGCTCAGTATTTTGTCATAAAGATCTGAAATAAATTCTGTTACACAGCAGTATTTACATTTATGTCATTGGCCTTTGTAAAAAATGTTGGTGAGAAAAATATTATCCTCTTTGGCTTTGTATATATCCATGCTATCTTGGTATCCAGGAACAGCCCATGGTCCTGTCAAAGTACTCAATTATAGAATCATAGAATAGGTAAGGTTGGAAAAGACCTTAAGGTCATCTAGTTCCAACACCCCTGCAATAAGCAGGGACACCTCACACTAAACCATGACACCCAAGGGTCTGTCCAACCTGGCCTTGAACACGGCCAGGGATGGAGCACTCACACAGTCCCTGGCCAACCCATTCCAGCATCTCACCACCCTCACAGGAAAGAACGTCCTCCTTATATCCAATCTAAACCTCCCCTGTTTAAGTTTTAACCCATCACCCCTTGTCCTGTGACTACAGTCTTAATGAAGAGTCCCTCCCCAGCATCTCTACTGGCCCCCTTCAGATACTGGAAGGCTGCTATGAGGTCTCCACACAGCCTTATCTTCCCTAGGATGAACAGCCACAACTTTCCCAGACTGTCTTCATATGGGAGATGCTCCAGTCCCCTGGTCATCCTTGTGGCCCTCCTCTGGACTTGTTCCAACACTTCCATGTGCTTTTCATGCTGAGGACACCAGAACTGCACACAATACTCCAAGTGAGGTCTCATGAGAGCAGAGTAGAGGGGCAGGATCATCTCCTTTGACCTGCTGGTCACGCTCCTTTTGATGCAGTCCAGGATACGGTTGGCTTTCTCAATCTGTTTACAAATCACAGCAACAGTTAAAAACACATATAAAACCACATAATTTTTTTAGATTTTATTGCTCAACCCACCNGTCACGCTCCTTTTGATGCAGCCCAGGATACGGTTGGCTTTCTCAATCTGTTTACAAATCACAGCAACAGTTAAAAACACATATAAAACCACATAATTTTTTTAGATTTTATTGCTCAACCCACCAGCACTAATTTCCTTTGTCTGCTGTAATCCCGTGTTTGAGTTTATACTCGTATTAATTGAGAATTCTTCTTCTGCACTAGCGTTATAACTGAGACTGGCTACTCCATCCCAGTTTTAAGCAGAAACCCATTCTGAAGTGCATAATACTAAGGTTTTGTGAACTTCAAATGATATTTGTGGGTTTCTGGATGAAGTTCATGCTTGACATTTACATTATATTGGGAATGTAAAATTTATCTTCTTAAAAATACTTTTCCAATTTTCTGCATGTGGAATTGTTTCAAATGGAGAAAGAGAAAGGCTTATGAAGAATTCTTCACCACTGTCTCTCAGTTATGAAATGTGTTTCTTCTTGTTTGTCATTTAGGGCACTGATCTATTAATGTTGTAGGAACTTTGGAAAGCATTTTTTTTAATATATATATTCTGTGGGGGATTTTTGTTTGTTTTTTGGTTTTTTTTTATGTTTGGTTGTTTGGTTTTTTTTGGTTTGCTTTTTTTTTTTTTGCTATACATGGCTGCATAATTCTGGTTGAATTTTAAATTAATACTTTAAGATTTGGGTCATGATCTCTTCTGTGGAACAATGGAGAATAATTGCTGTTAGGAATTTCTTGACAGTGCTCAAAAGCCCCCTTTCAACACTTCTTTCTTGTTCTGCTGTGTTAATTAGGTATACCATCTGCTAATGATCTTCAGCCTGTATCACCATAACACTGAACTTTGAATTTTCGTGCATTGGCATGTGCGTTCACACCCTGACTGGTACTCCAGTGCTGTTTGCTCTGATCCCTGTTGTGCGTCACTGAGAGCTTTGGAGATACTCTCGTAATTTCCTTGTTCCTTACACATCACGTGTTAAAAGCAGAAAAAATAAAATAAAAAAAAAGTATCCTATTTAAGTTTTATATAAATCATTATAATAAGCAAAAAAATGCCAAACTAGTTGTTGTTAATTCAATTAGCTAGCATACATTTTTTTTTTTAGGGTCAGAAGTATTAATTTGCTGTGGTTAATGGCAATGACTTTTGGGGACTGCATAAAAAACTCTGATTTTGGGCTTTGTTGCAGTGTGCATAGGATGGTATATAAAGAGGAATGCCATAAGTTTGAGAGTCCTTCCTCCATTATGAAACACAGCTAAATATTTTGAACAGAGAAACATTAGGACTCATAGTCTCAAGCTGTAGTACATATTACACAAAGAAGACTTTGTGACTGCAGCATGCCTGCAGGTAAATCTGGTGTGCTACTGTATTTGCTGAGTGCAGAATCACAGGAAGAAACATATTTTTACACATGGTTTTATAAAATCTTGGTCTATAAAATCTAATAAATGTAACTTGCAGATATTTGTTTGAGGTCCTAAACCACCAAACAATGTTAAATAAGCATCAAACTCTTCATATCTAGGAAAAAAAGTAACAGTCTGTTTGCCCTTCAGCTCTTCTGTTGCTTCCACAGCTTTTTTTATAGATGGCAGTACAGCTTGTAAATGGCTTAAAATCTTGTTAAACTCCCCAAAACACTTTAATTTTTATTTTTTTTTATTTTTTTTTTTTAGCTTATTTAAATCAGATGGTAAATAGGCTTTTTAAAAACAGAAATAAGAAGCCTCTCTTGCAGAGGACATTCTAACACAAAGAACAGTGTATCTGATAAGGTATCAGTTTTACCAAAATAACTTCTCTATGGACAAAGCTGAAGTCTAAACCAAGTTGACATTGAACTTATCAGGTATAATTACCTGAATCAAAGTTGTATATAGACTACACAATTGTCTTTGCTGTATGTTTTTGAAACCCCACCAATTTCATCACAGGTTTTACTGAATTCTCACTTATTTCAGGTTCATTTGCAGCAATGATGTTTTTTTAGTGTAGCTTATATTTATTACATACAGCTCATTCTTTACTTTCTTGCAGAAGCCTTCTAGGAGAAGATTGTAACTGTCATGTGGTTACTAGGTTTCTATGTTGGTCCTTGGCCATTGTAAACCTAATGTCCTGGGTTTAGCAGTAGCAGTCAATTTTTTCTCCTTAGTAGCTGATGCAGTTCCGTGCTTTGACTTTTGGCCAGGGAACAGCACTGATAACACCAATGTTTTTAGTTGTCGCTAAGTAATGTTTTTTCTGACCAAGGACTTTGTGAGTTTCGTGCTCTGCCAGGGAGGAAGGGAGGTGGGGAGGTAGCAGAGAGACAGGACACCTGACCTGAGCTAGCCAAAGAGGTATTCCATACCACAGCATGTCATGCCTGGGGAGGTAATGGGGAGTGACCTGGAAGAACACACACTTCCTGATTGGACTTGTTTTCTGCAGGTGGTATCATACCCTCTTCCCTTTTTATTTTCTTATCATTATTATTGGTGGTGGCAGCAGCAGTGATTTGTGTTATACCTTAGTTACTAAACTGTTCTTATCTCAACCCGTGAGAGTTACATTCCTTCGATTCTGTTCCCCATCCCTCTGGGAGCGGGGAGGAAGGGGAGGCAGGGTAGAAACAAAGAGGTGGGGGGGGAATAGAAACTGGGTTTAAACCACAACACCTAATTAGAATTTTCAGGAAATGCTCACCTGATGTTATTCATTAAGCAACCATGAAATCATATATTCACAGAAACATCATGTTCTTATGGAAAGAAGGACAGTACAGATAAACGTAGCTCCTTTCTTTTTGATTTCAAATAACAAATTTGATGCCATCAATGCTATTTTTTTTTTACAGGTATCATTACCTTAAAGAAATGATGTCTGCTAATCACCAAACAGAATCAGCATCTATATCATAGTTGTAATTTAAAAACAATGAAATATTATTGTAATGACAGCTCCCAATTACATTTTTTTCTTGTAGTGTGTCTAAATTTTTGTTAAACCTCTTACTTAATAGGATATGGGGTGTGTTTTCTCGAGCTACCTTGTTAGAAAAATAATATTAGCTAGCCATCAAAGCTTACTTTAATGCCTCTTTTCTTCACTTAAAGCAAGCGAGGAAAAAAAATAAATCATCAAAACCATTGCTATCTTATATAAGGAAGTTTAATCTGAAAACAAGACACAAGCATAAGAAAGATCAACACCTTTCTTGAAGCTATGTATCTCAGTTAAAACATTTATTTTCAAGCCTTTACATTTTTTTTTTCAAATATAGATACTGACAAAAAGGATGTATTCTGGGACTAGTCTATCACCCCATATCTCTAGAGTGTTAATCTATGACTTTCCTACTTTTGTTCCTGTAAAATGGAAACTGATTTTGAATGGAAGCCTGAAGTGCTTCTTCTTGTTGCCTTGTTTTAATCCAGATGATATATGGTAGGGTCTTTAACCTTTTTTGAAGTTAATTACAAAGACAAAACAGATTAGATTATGAATCTTAGGAACCATGTAGTAGTAAACCCGGTCATTTACTGGACAGATTATTTGAGTTATTCAACTTCATCTCCAATGAAATAATATGGCAGTGAGGCATGTCTAAGACACGTGGACTCACATGAAATTCGTAGCAGATTCCCAGAAAGGGCCATGCACCCCAAGTAACCTAGGTTAAGAACAGGTCTACTGTGGAAATTTAAATTATGTGGTTTTCACCTGTTTGGCTGGTTTAGATGATGGATTTATTTTCATAATTTAAAAATATTTGAGTCCAACTTGGTTTTGTAACTGTATTTTCCTTTCTTCTCTGTCCTGGAATACACCAATTATGTTGTAATTCTAAGGCAAAATATCTGTCATAGAAACTAAACTGCAAAATATCAGCATCGTTGCTGACTTGAGAAGTCGTTTATATGGATGCTGTCAAAGCAGAAGTGTTAACTGTCTTTAATTACTGAGATCTGCTCTACATAGTGAAAGCTATCAGTATACTATCTAGCCAAATTCACCATGCTGTATGGATGGCCCATCAGAAGGATAAGGTCATGAGAAAATGAACTGTTTCAGATATCTTGGGTAGCACAGAATGCTATTCTAGATTTCTAACAAGTTGTTTTTGCAGTGTTTAACAATAAAATTTGTATTGCAGTGCATGTGTTCCAGTCTGTGCAAGAGGGAAATCAGTTTAGATTTCATAAAAAATTAAAATAATGAAATACTTTTTCTTGGCTGGATTTAATAGGTTTTTCTTTCCACAACTTCTACAAGTCAATAGAATTGGTTTCCCATGCATATAACGCATGAAACAATTACTATAAATGACCATACCAACTTTGGTTTTTTTTAAATATAAATATGAATAGGCAGATGGCAAATGATTGACAATGTTTTGAAAAGTACACCTTGAGAAGGCTAATTAGGACAGATATAACTAAATGTAAATGAAGAGCTAGCAGCTCTCTCAAATCATACTGTGTGAATTACTTTTTACAGACTCAGTTGCTAGACAAAGCTGGCTGTGCAGGTCACTAGTTAGGATAGCAGACTGTTTCATTCTAGGCTGATTTGTACAGACAAAACCTTGTCTGTAGGTACAAATAATACTTGCAGTATGTTGAAAGGGGGTCTTGACTAGTTTTAGGTTTTCTTTTTCCTGCAGCATTTTCTTATACACTTGAAAGATTGTGAAGGCTCTGAAATAGGGACAATTTTCTAACCTATGAGCAAATCTAAGTATGTTACATTCTGTCTTTCTAGCATTTTTTAGAGAATGTGTGAAGTCAGAATGAAAGTTTGCTGAGTATGTATATTTTATGACCTTGGAACTCCAAAGATTTCATAATATTAAGATGGGTGTACTGATTACTAGGATAAGTGCAATACACTTTCAAAGAAACATAATAGATCAAATGTTAGCATCTGCCAAGATGGGAAAACCACATGGAATGTACTGTTACAAAATTTTCTGTTATAAAGAGATTAAATGTATGTTCCCCAGTCCATCATAGAAAAAAAGAGACATTCAGTGAAAAAAAGTCTATTTCCAGTGCTTTCATGCCAAAGAGAAAATAAAAAGAAACGATGCTCATTTCTTGTAATTGCAAGAAATTAATCACATACATTGTTTAGTGTCAATGTATTTCTTTTTGTTGCTTCAAAGGAAGCATAATATCAAGGAGTAGAACAATTTAGATATAGGGTTGACTGTACAGCAAAATATTTTCTGGCTCACGGGTTTGATTGAGACACTTGGGTACAACCCAGAATGAAAAAAAAATGAGAGCAAAAATTTTAAAGAGCATTCTGACATAGCAATTGTTTTAAGAATGTGCATGGATATGGTTGACACTAGTACTGTGTGTTACAATGGAGGAAAGAAAACCATGATCCCATCTCCTTCCAAGGCTGGTTGCCTTCTGATGCATCACTACAAAAGTTTTTTGAGTAGTTTCTTCGTGGATTTCTTTGAGCACAAAAGATCTCAAGAACACGTTTTTCCCACCTCATGAACCTGACTTGGTATTTTAGGAGGAGGAGACAGAGATTCTCATGCTGATGGCAGGCAGCAACAACAGCTTCATATATCCAATATATATGTCACTGTGTTCTCCAACCCAGATGTGGTCTCTGTTGGAAAGATTGCAACGTCACAGATAAAGATGTGGAATTCAAAGCCTCAGCTGTACAATGGGTGAGAAGGTTTTAGACAAGGAAAGAATAGATTATCATTAGCAGAAATAAAAAGTTGATGTATTTCAAAGTTAAATATCATTTGAAAAGCTGAGAAATGCAGATGCTGGTTAGCCAGAGTATTTCACAACCACATATCAGATTCTCCAGACTGTCACATGTGAATGCTCGCTCTCTGTCCCCAGATACTAACCTCTAAGAAAAATTATGTAGAAAATCTATTTATTAAAAATTTGTACTTTTAATATTAATAATAAATTGTGCTCGAGATTTTTTCAGTTTTATTTTAAAACAATACATAAGCATTTTAGATGAAATAAAACATTCTGATTTGACCTCAACGTGTTTCATTGAGTTTCAAAACAACAATTTCGTCTGCCATCAAACCATACACAATTTGCGATTGCATACCAATATGTAATTTTTAAAACCCACCATTTTATGTTTTTTTCACATGTGCCTTTTTTGAACCAGTAGGTAACCTCATGCTTCACTTGTAATAAGCTCATTCTGTTACTTTCAACTGAGATAAATACCAAATGCATTTGTACTGGACAAACATAAAGAGCAGTGTAGACGGTCAAATCTCAACATCACTAGGTGTACTGATTAATTATTGTGTGTTCATACATTACTCTTATGTAAACAGAAATCTTTAAGTATCCAGGATACTAGTTGAATTTAGATCTATGATATGAGTTACTAAACACACAGGTAAATAAACATAATTTAATACATAATATTTTAAAGACTCATTTCTCTGTCCTTTGAGATGGTCTATTTGTTTCTAGGAATACTGATTCACTCCAAGGTGACTAATTTAAACAAGGCATTTCCCCATGTTAAGAATACTGCATTTCAGAATGGTGCTCTTACACTTTTGCAAAGATACAAGACATCTGATTTTGATATAAAATTCATGTCTCACTGGGCTTGCCTTTGTCAGCAAAAATATAAGAATTAGGGAATAACTCTAGATTTCACGTGCAAAGATTTTGGAAAGATCTCATGTAAGTTTATTTAAAGTTGTCATTGTACGGAACTGATAAACAGAATTTTATGTATTTTATATATTCCTAATTTTAATAGTTTTGTTGTATTTTATATGGAATTGCTTTTCTAAGCCTATTTAATGACAGTAATTTCCACACATATAGTTTATGGAAGCTTTTTTTTTTTTACATTTTCCACCTACACATCTGTGTTAAATACAGTGTAATGTGTAAACTATTTTTTTGCATGTGCGTGTGACAGTGTGAAGCTGATTCATTCTAGTCCCTTTAATAGAATAAATCAAATGAACTGAAAACCCTCTGAAGTCTGTATAGAAGTCTGACATGCTAGAGACAATTGCAGCTTTTACTTATTTTGAAATTTTATTTAGCTTTTGAAAATGCAATTTTGAGCTGCTGTAAAGCTGTAAAGAACCATTTGTTATAGAACATGGGCATCTGTGATTGTCCTAAGGTACCTAATGCAGTCTTGCAAAGGCATATTAATCAACATTTCTCTATAACCTACTGCTTAATGCTGACCCTGAGCTGTCAGTAGGAGTTAGAACATATGATATTATGAGATGTTCCTCTTCTAAAGCTGCTTATTCTTGTTTCTGCCTGTGAAAATGAGGTAGAATATGAATTCTGAGGCAGAAAGGCTGGAAAATAATTAGAGACAGATATGTATTTCCATATTTTAATAATACAGTGCATTTTTACTTGATAATGCTGGAAGCAAAAATTCTTAGAACAGGGCTCCACAAATGCTACACAGTACCCAAGTGTGCACAAGCAGTCAGAGAGTGACACAGTATTTAGTATCCAAAGCAGGACACTAAACCAGTTAGGAAGAAGCCCCCAAAGAAAGAAACGTGCACAGACTCCTTCCCTACATGCAAGGTTTGCAGTTCATGAGGGACCTGTCTTGCCGCTGAAGTCAGAACCAAGGCTCACAGTCTAACTGCTGACAATTTTCTCTTTTGTGTTTGTGATTACAGGACTCCAAAATAATGCAATAGGGCAATGTGATATACTAAGCAGCCAGTTCTTCCCTTGCTGCTCTCTTTTAAAGGATCTGGATTATTAGCTGTTTATTTTTCACTTTCTTGTCTTAAAATACTCCTTTGAGCCATGTCACTTTAGCAAGTGGTAGAGCTGTTTAGACGCAATGGATTTTGCAGGTAGACAAGGGACATGACTCAAAGTGTTAAACTCTGAAACTATGTTGCACTGTTTCTTGAAAGAGTTAATGTGAATTCTAATGAACAAACTGCAGTGAAGTATCCTATAGTTTTGCACCTGTTTCAGATATAATTATCTTCATATTTTACATCATATGTTTAAAAGATAACGTCATGTTTGAAAGATAACATTTTATTCAGTCTGGTTTTGCTGTTGATGTCAAACTAAAAGATGTTGTCAGCCTAAGAAGAGTAATATACATTTGAAAATTTATCTAGCATTTTAGGAAATGTTGAAAATAGTTTCACATGTTTCTCAGTGCTTTTCTTATGGTTTAGCTTTCCAGATTAATCTTTCTGTTTTTGTAAGTAGATATACAGTGTGATGATTTGGAATTTTTCTCCCAACAATCTGTGCATGCATGGCCATCTGTACTTCAATATTTAGAATCATAGAATAGTTAGGGTCGGAAAGGAACTTAAGATCACCTAGCTCCAACCAACATGGTTTAGTGTGAGGGCAGGGAAACCTCACACGAAACCATGACATCCAGGGCTTTGTCCAACCTGGCCTTGAGCACTGCCAGGGATGGAGCATTCACAGCTTCCTTGGGCAACCCATTCCAGTGCCTCACTACCCTTACAGTAAAGAATTTCTTCCTTATGTCCAACGTAAACTTCCCCTGTTTAAATTTTAACCCATTACCCCTTGTCCTGTCACTACAGTCCCTAATGAATAATCCCTCCCCAGCATCCCTGTAGGCCCCCTTCAGATACTGGAAGTCTGCTATGAAGACATTCAGACTGCGTGTACTAATTATGGGAAATATTGTCTGCTTGTCTGGGTCAGACCTGTCTCATGAAAGAGATCAAAATCAATAACTTTTTTAGTTAGAATACTGATGACTGTATGCAAAACCATATAGCGAATTGTTATGCTATGAACCCTTTTAGCACTTTACCATGCCTATGGTCATAGAAGCTTATAGCCTAATACAGAGGTAAACAGAACAAAGAACAATGCAATAGATTCATGAAGTCAGACAGAGAATTTGTGAAGGAAAGTAGATGGAGAATAGAAAATACTGAGAAAATGTTTCTGGGAATACTAAGAAGCCATATAGTAGTTTGTGATCATGACAAATCTGAATGCACCACAGAATACGACAACCATTAAGAAACACTGAAAAATGAAGACAGGCATTTATTACTGTATGTACATTGTTTATAGATGCTAATCAGAGTTGGACAACCAAAACCAGGAAGTCAGAAGCAGATTTTTCCACTATCATGGGTTAGAGGCAGATTTTTCCACTGTCCTGGTTTTCCACTGTCCAGTAGCAGTCATTTTTCTCCTTCTTAGTAGCTAGTGCAATGCTGTGTTTTTGACCTTCAGCCTGGGAGCAGCGCTGATAACACCGATGTATTTAGTTGCTGCTTAGCAATGTTTAGTCTGATCAAGGGCGTTCTGAGTCTTATGCTCTCTGCCAGGGAGGAGAGGAAGCAGGGAAGAAGCTGAGACAGGACAGCTGACCCAAACTAGCCAAAGAGGTATTCCATAACACAGCACATCATGCCCAGTATGTAAAACTGGGGGCAGTTACCTGGAAGGGTGAAATCACTGCTCAAGTCTGGCTATCTGTTGGCTGGTGATGAGCGGTTGTATCCTCTTCCCTTGTTATTTCCTTTATCATTATTATTATTGGTGATAGCAGCAATGGTTTGTGTTATACCTTAGTTACTGGACTGCTCTTATCTCAGCCCGTGGGAGTTACATTCTTTTGATTCTCCTCCCCATCCCTCTGGAAGCAGGGGGGAGGAAAGAAGGGGGAGTGAGTGAGCAACTGCATGGCTGAGTTGCCAACTGGGCTTAAACCACAGCATCCACTTTGTGTATACCTTCACAAAATATATCAGGACTGACTTAACCCTTTAACTAACCTAGATCTTGTTATTTCAATCCAACAAAACACAGTTTTCGCTACCCATACAAACGATGCAAGAGGAAAACACTGTCTTCTAAAACTAAGACTAAGGTCCAGTTCCTTCTAATTCTGTGCTCAAATGTTTCTTGTAAACTGCTCAACTTTATATTGAATCACACCTTGGTGGGTTTTGGTCTAAGTTTGAATGTAAAGTCTTATTTTCAACTTTGAATAGAAAACATTAAACAGTTTGATTTACATTAGTTTTAGAACTACATACATAGTCCTAATATGCTCTGTTATTTCTGAAAGTTTCAGCAGAGACTGAACTTGTTTAACCCCTTTATAAACTGGTGTGAAGGCTTTGAACTTGTGATCCCTGGTTTGCTTATGTACATGCAGAGGGTTTGTCTGATACATGCTTTCATCTTCTCCTTATGGTGTGGAATTCTGCAGGACTATGCAAGCAGTTTGTGTATGGGTGACAATGCAGGGCATATAGCTTAATGTGAAACAATTGGACATTCATGTTTTGGAAATCAAGTACTATAAGAAATTGAAGAGGCAACAATGCCTGCTGTGACATTCCTAAAGGAGAAATGATTGATAATGCCCAAAAGTGTCTCTGTCCACTGTCTTCATCCAGATAAATGAATTTTTTCCAAGCACTTTATTCCTCTTCCTTCAGATTCTGAACTTGGCAGTATTTTACTTTGATTTACTCACCTTTTAGTATGACATTGCTGGGTGCCTTGCAATAAACAATTACAAGTCAAGTGTCATTATTGATGCTTTCCAAGTCAGAAAAAAAGTGTGTTGTGTCACTTATATCCATCATCTGACCTTCAACATCAAATTAAAGTAAGACTTCCTGTAGCTGGCAAGTAAACCTTGGCTGGTTCTGGAGTCATGATGTTTATGTGACACTTCCCTTCATTCTAGTACCACTACCATATCATTATAGTAACAATGCTTATTTTTGTACTTAGAGTGAAGCTGATAAACATTGAAAATGCAAAGGTAGAAATTAGTTTCCTTGGAAAATTCATACAAAATCTATTCATTCTTCTACAGTATATTATCCAAAGCAGTTAACTGCTATATCATTTAAATTCAAGAGTATTTTGCACAGCATAGTCCATGTCATGGATATGCATAAAGTCCCTTGCAAGAAAAGAAAATGGTTTTCTTGTAAAATTCATAGTATGTCTTTGAAATACCTTTTAAAAATAACTAATATGAAAAAAAGCAAGGAGAATCTGATAGGCCACTGGAAAGAAAGGTTAGGAATGGAAAAAAACTGAGCGGTAGAGAGATGTTTATATGTAGGAGGTACTTAGTGGTGGAGTTATTCTGAGTCAACTGTAATTTTAGTTTGTGGATTAGTCACATTGCCAGAATCCTAAATAATTATTTCTTATTTCACAGTTGTCTATGTGATTTTAAGTTGCACACCCAGGTTTTGCTAGGATTTCTTAAGAGAAGTGATAAAATATAGTATTTACACATGGGATAACTTTAAAAACCTTTTATTTTTCCATTGGCAATTCCATATTTAGAAAGTCATCTCATTCTGCACAAAGAATCACATCTTCTTCTGGTTTTCAGTCATGGACCACTTGCCTATCTGCAATCTCATTGTAAAATACCAGACATTTAAATTTCCAAGGAGTCTGGATTTATCTACAAAGGCACAATATATTAGAGAAGGATGGTATTTACAATCTCAAAGCATCTCTAGCATTTTTCCACCAGCTTTCCTGAAAGATTACCCTGACTGTGATTGTTACGGTGCATCTTTTCAAGGGGATAAATATGAATTTGTACCTGTGCAGAGCTGCCTGTGATCTTTTTCCTGCATGTAGGCTTTGAAAACCATCGATGGATGACATATTAAAAGTTTTATGAGTTGGTAAAACAATACTCCTGTGTTCACAGAACACTAACTAATGTTAAAGGCTTGTTTCAGTTCTAGCCTGTTCATTACATAGAGTGACATAAATCTGCATCTCCTCACATTCTCTGACTTTCTCACATTCAAGAAGTACTTGCCAAGTGACTTGGCTGTTCCATTGTTGTCAGTAATGGTCCATACCATAATTTTGTTTTGCATAAAATCACATTCTAAGATAAAGTATGTTTAAGATATACTGGTATACTGGGAGAGAATGTAGTGTTTGTAATCATTGTACATTTAAGGAAAAGTCTGCAGCTTCCATATTCTAACAAAAACGTTTCTAGTATGGCATATCAGAGTTATAAATATGCATTGAAGCCCAAATTCAAGCTGGATATAAATTATGCCTGTTCAGCAGAAAATTAAGATTTAGCCAACTTGTCCCTTGTACAGGTCCACTAGCTAGGCAATTCTGAAATTCTCTTTTCTTGTTTTTAATTAAAATGTTTTGGTGTCAAAAAGATGCTATTAAAAGACAACTACAGTCTAGTTAATGCTGGATGCTGTGTTAGGGCTCACATTATGTACCCACAACAGCTTAAAGTGCTGCATAAATAGTCCTATTTGTTTTGTTTGACTCTTTTACAAACAAGATAATTTATTCCCCAGACTCCTACATTACTACAAGCAATGTTTCCAAAATAATTTAAAGACCCTCAGGATATTTAGGAAATATAAGGGAAGAACTGCAAAGGCTGGCTCTAAAAGTAGAGAAAGTAAATTCTAAAATATTCTTGTGCTGTGTTGTGTTTTTCCATGTTATGGAAAATCAGTCTGGAAAGCATCAGCCTTGCTGTGATGCTTATGATGGCACAGTCTCTGGATCCCAGTGCCTGTGTGTACATGTGAAAAGTACAGCTGTGCATTTGAATTCTCAGCAGGAAGTTTCATTCTCTCACAGAAGCATCATCAGATGTTCAAGATCTGGGAGCTAGTTATTTTTGGCAGGAGGTTTTTTTGCTTTCTTTTGTTAATGTGTTACAGTCCTAGAGGAATCACTATGGTGACAGTTGGTGCAAGTTATATTACTGGAGCACACCTTCAGCTGGAAATGAATTCAGAGATGTTTTTTACCTATTTATTAGGAGTTAGGTGAATAAAGAATATTTCTTGAAAGAGTAGGCTATGTTAGAAAACAAAATAGATTAAAAGTTCTGTTTGAATGAGTGAGGGGTAATTTCAAAGGAATTCTGTATCTTTGAACATCAGCTCCCTAAGTCTGTCTTTGTAACTTACATTCTGACTTACAATGAGGGCAGAGAAAGACTTCATTCTGTGAGAGGAAGATACTGATTTCTCAGACCTTATTATGCCTGTAGGGAAATTATAATAATGTTTAGCATTTGCATACATGTTCAAAGTGCAAAGTAACCTTGCAACACACCGAAGTTATACCACTTCTGTGTCAATATCGTTAGCCTTTTTGCTTGATGATGAAACTAAGATGTTGCACTGACTGCATGTCCCGCAAGACAATTTTTAACTAGTTTGGCTACTGCTAAATGCAGTGTTTCCTTGTAGCTCCAGGTAGTCTCATAGCCAAGACTTTTATCCATGCTTTTGGGCATGTTTCTGCCTTTTGTGCTGAACACTGACTGTGCTGTGACATCCACAGGTAGGCAAAGTACATTTGCATGAATAGGAGACACTATGCTAGAAAAATGCCCTAAAACACAGCACAGAAGAGCTTTGGCCAAGTGAAACCTAAAGCTGCAGGCTGCATTGGATCTTGGATACATGAACAGAATATATCATCGTCCAAATTCAGAAAATAATTGATAAGCATGTACTGGTACGCACACTTTAAACTGAGGTAACTGTCCTCATTTGAGAATTTACCCCCTTCAAATTTAAAATAATTTTATCCTTGAAGCAACAATCACCGGGTATTGAGCTCCCTTGTACATTACTTGTTTCTTCAATATCAGTGCCCTTCAGGGTACCCTGCTTTATCTTTTTTCCTAGTAATTTATCTTAGTCAGTGTGGATATCGCTAAGACTTAGTAAGGAAAATGGACTTGTACTTCTGCCTTCTTCTTATCTGCAGTTCAACTTCTTTATGTCTCACAACTGCAAATATTTCCTATGGTCCTTTGGTCAGAGTTCGATAGGGTGTTTTTCTGTTTGCCAAGAGATACACTGTACCTTGTGCCTCCCTTTTTCTTCAGGCCTACCATACATTTTCAAACTGCAAGCATAATCCAATCAAAAATAGCTTAAGCTCTCTTCTTGGCTGTACATATCAGTACAGTCCCAAAAAACTTAAATACAGAAATAAGCTGACTGCTAGTTTTATTTCCAGGAAGAGCTCGCTAGCTCATTTGCTCCCACATGCATATCTCACCCCAATTTTAAAAGTATGTTTTGTTTAAAGGCCTTGTAAATGATTTTTCACTGAGAAAAACTCACAAACATAATTACATTCCAAACATTCTTAATAGTTCAGGCACTTTCTCGAAACACCCCAAGAGTTTACATTCTCAGAAAACATAGGGAATAAAGGGGACCCATACATTATACAGGTTTGGCATCACAGTGTTTGAAATGTTTTTTAAATGTTACTTGGACAAGCATACCACAAATGTACTGCCAGCCTGTTGCTGAAATTTTTGTACTAGGTACCAAAATTTTTTTAACCCATTAAAGACTAAAACATTCAGATTTTACAATTTCTGCAATTTCTTCTTTAACATGCTGAAACTCAGGATTTCATATCTTTTTGATTGCACACTCCATCTTATATTTGGCCTGCTGATGGATAAAATGAAGCATCTTCGGTAATAAAGATTATCAGCTGTAACAGATTGTCATTTTAGCTCTACAACTTTTCAGTTAAATTCTCAGTGTGTTATCCAAGGTGGTGATAACTGTGCTTCTAGTCCAAATAACAGATGTGCAAAAGTTTGACTCCCTGGAAATGTAAAACTCACTTAGTATTTGAGATAGCTTTAGCTCTCTACATATTTACACGTCCTGACCTTGAAAATCACACTCACTTGGTTATTTCAGTTTACGTAAGCATGTTGAGAAACCAGGCAAGGAGGACTATGTAGTAGAGAAGTATGGACTGAGGGAAAGGTAGGGAAGAAAATTTACTATCAGAATTGTGAAAAGTGAAATAATTATATAACATAAGGCAGATAAAAGGAACTGTCTGTACCAGAAGGCTCATTAACCAGTATGCTCTGGAATGTGCAGTGGAGAGAAATGAGAAACAAACCATTTCACTATCTAGTCAGAGAAATGCAGCAGAATGTGATTGTGACATGGAGGAAGTATAAAAAGAATAAGTAAGGTCAATATTTCATAATAACAATGGTAATAACCTGTCAATGAATGGTGACAAAAGATTTATTTTTAATAAATTAGAAACACATGAAGCCTTTCTATGTAATGAAGCTCCTTCTACATAATACAGCAAGTATTCCTGATTCCAGGGTGTTAATCATATATGATTTTTAGGTTAGTACAGTGAAAATTATTGTTGAAGAAGAGCAGGATTTGAAATTAGGATCTAAATAATACAGTGTCTTGATAACCAGCTATGAAACCAAATAAGAGGTCTTATTCCTAACTCCAACATGAGTATGGCATGTTCTCAGAGCTGGTCTAAAGATGACATATGCTGATACGATATTATATGTTCCTAGATGCATTTTTGCCTCAAGATATGGCCAGCTGACCAGTAATACTGTCATAGGAGAATATGACACAGAGAATGAAACAGAGTCCTGCCCTAGATGTTACATGAATATATTACATATTATTGTTCATGCAAACACTGTCTCAGTACTCAGTATTTTAAGAAATTAATATAGTTTTGATACTTTCATATTTACTAATTTCATTTAGATTTCACTGAATATTTTTTGAGTGGAATATGGACATTAATCCATTTATTAATATGTATGCAGATCATTCTGTTCCTGAGACACAGGAGTTAGTGTCTGGGTGAGCAGCAGAGCAGCAAGAATTTTGGGTATTAACAGGAAGATCCAAAAGATCCATACAAGTTCATTTTTTTCCACCTAGATGATTAAGGTATGCCTGTAAAGATAGCTAAAACTTATCTAGGAATAATTTTTCTACAAGTACATCAATTTTTTTGTCTTGCTGAAAAGATTTTCTGCCATTAAATAACTCTTCAGAGCAACCTTCCATTTAAGCTCAATCCTCAGGTCAGACTGGGATATGGCACATTTCCTCTCTTTCTGGCAGCAAGTACACATTAAACAAAAAAATGAGAGAGAGACTTATTTCAAATTTCAGTTATAAATTGCTGAAAAAAAAAAAGTTTAAAAGTATACAATTCTCATCTATAAATAGGAAACAATAGTACCATAAATAACACAAAGAAATATAAGAGAAAAAACCCTTGTAAATATACAGTTAAATTAAAAAAAAAAAAAGATTTGAACTAGAATTTTGTGAAACTTTAACTTTCTACTTAAATTTTGCAAAAGGTGGTTTTGTCTTGCTTTTTTTTCTTTTAGGGGGGAGGGAGATCATGCACAATATTTAGATGGAAAACTTAGAATCAAGAAAAAAATCTCTATTTTCATTTATGATAGCTGCAAATATTAGATTTTACATTGCGGGGGAAAAAAAAAGCAAAAATTTGTTGTTTTAAAAGACTCCCAAATTTACATTTCAGTATCTAAAATTATATTATCTTAATATGCAACAGTTTTAAGGAATGCTGGAGGGGAAAAAAACCTAATTACTGAAAAAATAATCCTTGGTTTTTACACAGCAGCTGTTTCTTCACATGGTACATAGCTTTCACAGCACAATGACACAGAACAATGACTATGTAAACTAGTAAATCCCAGAAGCACTTTGACATCAACTTCACAGGCAGTGGTTTGCTGAGGAAGAAGATAAAGTTCAACTTGACCTTTCAATCACTTATACAATATTTTAGTTGAGACTTTTGAGATGCAAGACTTTCTTTGTAGAATATCATTTAGCAAACGTGGAAGGAAAAAATTAAACATATATGAATATATTATGACAAACAGGTTTTTCAAATATATATCTTAAGGTTTTACCGTTTGTGGAGGAGTTTGGTTTCTTATCACTTTAAATGCAAACTGGAAAAGCAGCAGATTGAAAACTATTCTATTTCTAAATAATTAGACATGGAAAGGCATGAACAAGATTAATTACTTACATCAGAAACAGAGATGACATTAGAAAGAAGCCTTTAATTTTTAATAAAATAATTAAAGGAAACGCTGCTGCTCATATTTATAATAATCAGTACATCTCCTATATGCAATAATGAAAAGGTTGCATGTTACTAAGGTGGAACATGGAGACAGTGCAAAATTAGCAATCAAAATATAGAAAAATTATAGCATACTTGCACCATGAAAGATTTTTAACCTACGACAAGTACTAGGGTAGAAGTGCATGGATTTTTCATTACTTAAGTACTTCTGGGAGCAAAAAATGCACACCTATAAATGATTATATAATACAGCCCTTTTATATCTATAATTGATATAAAATGAGTTTGAATCCAGTCCAGGAAAAGAAGTTGCCAGTACTGAACTTGAAATGGTACTAGGTTTCCTCACAAAAGAAAGAAACAAATAAAATCGTATATGAAAGAATTTAATTTGAAGAACAGAGCTCTTCCATTGTAGTTAAACTTGATCATAAGGGGTGATAAAAATGCCTTGTAAGATATAACTATATCCCATAAAAGGAAGAGGAATATGTCTTTTAAAAATCAACAAAATAAACACCTTAAGAAAGCACAGAGAGAGGTAACTCATGCAGATTCAGATAGGGGGATGTAACCTAAAAACAGAGCTAAACCAAGTGACTGGAATTTGCCAGTATAAACTTTAAAAAAAAAAAAAAAAAAAAAAAAAAAAAAAAAAAAAAAAAAAAAAAAAAAAAAAAGAAAAAAACATAAAAAAAAAAANGAGGTAACTCATGCAGATTCAGATAGGGGGATGTAACCTAAAAACAGAGCTAAACCAAGTGACTGGAATTTGCCAGTATAAACTTTAAAAAAAAAAAAAAGGCAAAAGAAGAAGCTATAAAACTGAACATAAATGAACTATTGAGAAAATCATCTCAAAATTAAGAACAAAAAGAGGATTTAGGGAAGAGGAGAAAAAATATAAATTGGGGAAAAAACAACCAACAAAACACAGCAATTTTTCTGTTTACCAGGCTTCTTTCTCTTTGTCTCCCTTAACTTTTATCTTTGTATAAACCTCTTTTTTATTTTTTTATCAGCTTAAATAACTTTAAGTCCACCAAGTTTCTATCCTCCCATCAATGTTTCAAAGCATTAAAATATATTTCACTCAAATATAAACCAGGACAGAAACCTTCCATCTCTCCTTAAGAAGAGCTGAGGGAAGGACAAAGCCTGAGTATTTCATCATTCTACGTAAGCTTTATTTAGTCCTTCACCAATATAAGGCTGACCATCTCTTTATTGTTAAAATGCCTTGAAACTTGTACCTTGTAGGACTAAAATGCAAGAATCATCCAGTTAGAATTAGCTCCAAAAACTAATGTGTGCTCTGAGTGTTGCATTTTTTTTTATCAAATTGTATCTTAACCTCCAGCAAAGAACTTGAAAATCTTTATCCAGCTGCTGAACTCCAGCATCATTAAATCCATATTTGACCTTAAAGTGGAAGCACCCACATTTCCACTTCTTGATATGCCTGGAATTGCTATACTTTCATCTGTACAGAGTGAAACAGCATCCAATGCAAGTAACCTTCACTGAGCCCAGCCTGGTACTGGTGCTCTGATGAGCAGGCCCCAACCAGCATCCAGACACCTACCCAGCCTTTTCCTTATTCACCTTTCACAGATGACAGGGAATAAAATAGAATGGAGGTGGAAGTCTTGTAGATAAAGAGAATGATATCTGGGTCAGAGCAACTACAGGTAGGGCAGAGAAAAGATTCAGAGAAGCCCTGTGGAGAAGGACTTGGGGGTGATGGTTGATGAGAAAATGAACATGAGCCGACTGTAGTGTGTGCTTGCAGCCCAGAAAGCCAACCATATCCTGGGCTGTATCAAAAGCAGTGTGACCAGCAGGTTGAAGGAGGTGATCCTGCCCCTCTACTCTGCTCTTGAGACCTCACTTGGAGTATTGTGTGCAGTTCTGGTGTCCTCAACATAAAAAGGACATGGAAGTGTTGGAACAAGTGCAGAGGAGGCCATGAGGATGATCAGGGGACTGGAGCACCTCCCGTATGAAGACAGGCTGAGAGAGTTGGGGCTGCTCATCCTAGAGAAGAGAAGGCTGCGTAGAGACCTCCTAGCAGCCTTCCAGTATCTGAAGGGGGCCTGTAGGGGTGCTGAAGAGGGACTCTTCATTAGGACTGTAGTGATAGCACAAGGAGTGATGGGTTGAAACTTAAACAGGGTAAGTTTAGATTGGATATAAGGAGGAAGTTTCCTGTGAGGGTGGTGAGGCACTGGAATGGGTTGCCCAGATGTCATGGTTTAAACCAGCTATGCAGCTCGTTCACTCACTCAACCCCCCTTTCTTGCCCTCCTCCTGCTCCTGGAGGGATGGGGAGGAGAATAAAAAGAATGCAGCTCCCATAGGTTAAGATAAGAACAGTTTAGTAACTAAGGTATAACACAAATCACTGCTGCTACCACCAATAACAATAATGATAAGGGAAATAACAAAGGAAGAGAATACAGCACCTCATAACCCATCGACAGATAACTCATAACACCGCACAAGACCGAGCACCAACCGATACCTCCTCCAACCCCCCAGAGCCCTACCCCTTCCGGGTAACTCTCAGTTACATCCTAGGCATGATGTGCTGTGGTATGGAATACCTCTTTGGCTAGTTTGGGTCAGGTGTCCTGTGCCTGCTTCCTCCAGGCCTGCCCTCCTCCCTGGCAGAGCATGAGGCTCACAAAGTTCTTGCTTATGAGCAGTAACTAAAAACATCGGTGTTATCAGTTCTGGTCCCAGGCTGAAAGTCAAAAACATAGTGCTGCACCAGTTGCTATGAAGAAGAAAAATTGACCGCGACCGCTGAACCCAGGACACCAGGGAAGTTGTGAATGCTCCATCCCTGGCAGTGTTCAAGGACAGGTTAGAAAGAGCCTTGGGTCACATGGTTTTTAGTGTTGGGGGGTTAGGACTAGATGATCTTAAGGTCCTTTCCAACCCTAACTGAAATGCCAAATCTGAATGTGCAATCAAAACAAAACTAGAAATTCATCCACACCTTCCTATCAGTGGGCAGATGTCCTGCCACTTCTTGGACAGCAGGGCTTCAGCACATGTAACTGCCATTTAGGAAGACAGACACTGCTAACTCTGAATGTTGCATCTTCCTCTTTTCCCTCAGATGTTACTGCTGAGCACAGTATGATATGGTATGGCTATCTCTCTAGTCAGATGGGGTCAGCTGTGTCCTCATGCAGCCTCCTGTCTACCCTCAACATGCTGACTTCTGTGGGAAAAAGAGGAGAGAAAGACTCAATGCTGCACAAACCTTTTTTCAGGAGGAGGTGAAACCCTGCTTTGTTATCAACACTGTTTAAGCCACAGACGCAAAGCGCAGCACTGTAGGAGTTGCTATGAATACTGTTAATTTCCTAACTTCATTCCCTCCAAAGCCAGTACAGAGGCTTGAAATCTGTGATCCACTCACCGTAATTAGCTCATAACAAAATTCATCTTTGCCTTACACTATTTTAAGCATGGCTAGTAATGGTGATGAGGGCTAGCATTTAATAAATTTAGCTTCATCATGAGAAGGAATCTAGTGTTTTATGAGCATGGAATAAATTGCAGTATCTTTAGAAGTATACTCTAATTGCCCTGTACAACTGGAATGGTACAGGGCAATTTCTTGAATATGTTCTTTGTTTGGGACCAAGTGTGCTTTTAAATGATTTGTCATCTTGAAATTTGATAGTGTATAACACTATGTATATGAACCTCAATACAGGTAAAACATTAGGATTCAGACAAAGCAGTATCTTTCCTGAGGTTTTTGAAATCTGTGAGAATTGTCATGGTCTATGTATATTATTTCTTCATCAGCCTTTAAAGTTTGTCATTCTTAACATGTATTTCTGAAAAAGATCCTTTTGAATTACATATGCTCACAGCATATGTAGAAGACTGAACACATTACATAAAAAATCTTGAACTAAGTAACCTGTTTTGAGCAAATAGGATGGTTCCATCCTGACAGATGACAGCATCAAAAAAGCAATTTGATTTTTGAAAAGAAAAAAATCCTATTTCTTATTTATTTCATGCCATATTGTAATTCTTGCAACAATAGTGACTGATACAAAATCATTTATAAAATCATGACACTCTTCTTGTCTTTCTTCCATAGATGTGTATTTATACTCAAATTTATATGTTTATTTAGTATACTTGCACCTGGTGCCATTAAAACTTTGCATGCAAATTAGACATGCAGTGGTGCATTTACTATTCTCAAAATATTTTCTTAGCTCTCATTGCATAAAACTAGATTGTTAGGATGCAAAAGTACTAGTAGATGTACACTCTGCAATAGCAAAATTAGATACATATCTGGTTTTGGCAGCTGCTAGTCACTATATTTAAATCCTGAAGTTAATTCCTCTTTTAGTTTTCCTTCAGTCAATGTGCATTTAGAAAGATTTCAATATTGTTATTTCTCTTTGCAAATATAGCAACATTTTAGTGTGTGCAGCTCTTTTCAATGTGCGTTTCAGTAGAATCTAAGTGATAAATATGACTGCCTCTTTATGGAGTGTTGAAAGCAATTACCTTTCTCTCCTCTGACCTTCCGTTTGATAAACTATATCAGCGACCAAGTGTGGTAGATTTAGTTGTGCTTGCAAGGCTGCAGATGATTTTAGTGGGATCACAGGACACTGCCTTTGAGTCACTGTTTTCTTAGGCCCTTTTTCTGACCTCTTGCATATGGCAAGACTTAACCTTGTGGTTAACAGTCCTGGCTTGATTGCACAGCTGACCTGGATGCAGTCCAGCTGGGCAAGCCCTCCCAGGCCTTTGTTTTTGTCAGGAAGAAGCTGCTGCTTTTACATTCAGCAAGGAGAGGATGAGCTATGCTGTCTGCTGTTCCTTTATGTAGTCAGGCTGTCAAAATATTACAAGCTGCCTTGTCCACATGGTTGGTTGGAAAGGGAGCCTGGATACAAATGGAGAACCCAAACTATTCTATGATTCTGTTATTTGCCTCTGGCTGTGTTTAACAATCTGTGCTTAATCCCACCTTTATGTCCGCATGGTCACCAGCCTGGGGATGCAACCACCTCCTGCCGCTCCCTGTCTTCCAGAGCACTCATGTTAAAAAAACCCCAACTCCCTTCTACTCTTTCTCTCCTCAGGTCATTCTCTGGGAACACATCATAACAATCTGTGTTTACTAGATTAGTGTCAATATGTGCTCCCTATTGCTGGTTTAATTTCTATGAATTGAGAGCTCTATTCCAGTCACTGACTTTGGATGGGAACAAATTTTGTCACTGGGGTTTCATCAGGGGAGGATGAGAATGAAAGCAGCATTTCAGGTGAAATGGGATCTGGATAAAATCAACACTGGTCTCTTCTGCAAAGCAGATATTTTGGTATGAATGTAAGGGATGAATGTAAGGGATGGATAGAAACTTAAGGGGAAAAAAAAATAAACCCACTATATTCTTGTTTGGAATTCCATGTGTGGGAATTTATCAGAATATTAAGAACAGAATAATGACATGGCTAAATGTAATGGTATAATACCAAGGGCTAGCACAATCCATCTTAAATATTTGAAGAAATTGCTTTAATGTTTTATGTCAAAAAATCACTGAAGTGTATCAGTGAACAGCTAATCCTTGCTCAACCTGACAAACTTCAGAACATTGTGGCAGAAAATATAAAGGATATCCTTAGTGGTTGTCAAAATTTAACAAGCAGTGTGTTTTGTTCCTATTTTTAACGCGAAATAAGAAAGAAAAAAAATAACTATGGTGGAGCAAGTAAATAAGGAAAAGATAACGGTTACTGGTTCTACAACACCTGGATCTATGCAAGTTCTTTTGCATGAGATGTTCAAGGGTTTGCTTTTAAAATGAAATCCGTGTGAAACAATTCTTACAATGCTTTTCTGTTTTTATATGCAGTTCCCCTTGGTTTTCTCATTCACATTTAAATTTGTATGGTAAGCAAGGCAAAAACTTAATGGAATGGACACACTTACAATTTTTACGTAAACTGTCTGAACGTATCTTATTCCAGCTCCTAATTTTCTTTAGTCTGTGTTACTTTTTGCAGACACTTAATTCAGTATAAAGAATTTTGTCCTTTGTCTGAGCTGTAACATCACCTAAGATCCTGCTGTGTACATCCATGTTAACATGATGTGCTTTTGGATCCGGAAATATGACCTAAAGGTTTTCCGGTTTCATTCTTTGTAGGTAAGGAAGCAATTATACCAACAACTGTATTTGCCATGTGAGAAGGCTTGTGACTTACTCTTCTGTATCCTTTTGTATCTATATGACTTCATAAAATTACAGCATGGTAAGTGGCTAGACAGTAGCAGAAAGTTAAGACTGTCCTGCACTGGAAATGGCATGACCCTCCCCATCTAGACATGGGAAAGCACCCAATAAATAGATGGGTCAATGGAGCTGCTGTCCCTCCACATCTTTTCTGGGAAGATGGTAATTTGTGACTTGGCTCTTTTGCTGAAGACAGATAGCACAGGCTTTTTCAGCAGGACATTGAATTTCTGTACAAGGGAAAAACATCCTTGTGCATAATCTTATAGGATCCTACAGTTTGGCCTGTAGGCAAAACTACACAAACATTTCAAATGAAAAGCTACTATTTGGTAGCAAATGTTACTCTATCCTGGAGCAAATTCTAATGTTTGCTGGTCTTTCTTTTCAGATGAACCTTTCATGATATAATAACCTCACGGGTTGGAAGCACTCATGTTTCATGCAGCTTTTTCTTTCCATACTTGAACTATTTTGATATTTAGAGAATAAAGGATAATGCACCATACCATCAATGCAAGGAAATCTCTGAAATGTAAAAAATATAAGAAACATATCAATGGCACAGACACTGAAAGATATAGAACTAATATGGCCAAATTTTTCTAAACTAAATGTTTTGCAGAAGACTTTTTCTTTTTTGAAAATAAGTTTATCACTATATTTCTAGGCTTCTTGCACTTCATTTTATGATAAAGTGAGTTTATAAGTCCCACTAAATACCTGTATAGCACAGATTCACTAAGAAAAGTGCAGTCTGAATGTTGCTTACACCATATAAATAGACTTCATGTCTCCTTTCAGGTATTCTGCGGCTATAATTTCTTTTGAGTTGCTCTCTTTTATTCTTGTCTAGCATTATGCCCCCATACAGGTTTTGGCAGGTTGAAATGTTTGTTTATAAATGATGTTGATGTACTTCTCAGGGAAAAACTCTATTTCAGTTCAAACGATTCTTAGATTATTAACATCTTTGAGGAGGTGAAAGGGGTGGTTTTATTTACACGTCAGTACTGACCACATAAACAGTCCTATATTGCTGATTGAGGTTGTTTTGAGTTTAACAGGAATACCATCTCTTGAATTTCTGAAACTGACACATAGCAAAACTGAAGAAAACAAACATGTAAATAATATGTTTAAGTCCTAATGCAGAAAAACTTTAGAATCCTGGTACAATGAAAAAAGTGTATACTAACATTTTCTTTTAATTGACACTGTGTAATCACAGTAAAAGGATTTTAAAATTATTTAGAATGGTAATATATAATTTGTGCAATAATTTTTTTATTTGAATTTAGACACGTGAAACATTTGCTTCCTTAAAATAAACATGAACTATAAGAAACAAGTAATACAGGTCATGAAGAAGGAGCACAGTTATGCTTTTGAAAAATTTGTCTTTAAAATAAACCACCTGTCCTTGGTCCCTTCCCAAGTTACACTTCAGGACAACCTCACAGAACATCTGACCTGCCATGAAAAAGCTGCTTTGCATAAATACTATGGTCAATGCAGACAAAGCTTCTGTCAGCATTTATGACACCCAACTGGCTCTAAGTTGTTTGTGAATCCAGGTTCAGCATTGCTAAAATTTCCCCAGAAGAACCAGAATCTGCAAACATAGAAGCTGTTTTATGACGCTTAAAATGGGCTTGGTCCAATTCCTTTTACTACAATAAAACAATAAAACCCAAAACATCCAAAGAAAGTCTAAATCTGCTGTTGTATCATGCAGCGATAAAGTATCACTTACTTAACAAATCTTTGTCACCACTGATAATGTAATGTGAAAACATGGTCATTTAAATGGCACAGAAAATAAGATGTCAGTGAGTGTGTGATTATATGTATGTATACATATATATATGTATAGTAACTTGAGTAGCCAATATTTGTGGAAGGACTGACCCATACTCAGCATTGACCTGAACAGTATTGAATAGCTCGGTGATCTCCATGAAACTGCAAATAGGCTCTGAAAATGCCTCTAGGGTGTTACAGGGATGCCTGTAGCAAGCATTCCCTGGTTCGGAAAGATGCTGCAGGCATATAAATGCATCACTAACTTGAAGTTCCTATGCTAAAACTCAGAATCTTTTCTATATGCATTTCAAATATTTTCTACTGCTGCATCTTTGATTATGAAGTAATGTGTAAGAAAAATTTTAGTTGAAAAAAAAACCTGCACATGTAATAAATGAGGAATATATCTTTCCCTGTTTGAAAGAATGAAATGAAACATCACTCTTACAGACTTCTTTCCTGCAGAGAAGCTCACTGCTGTATGGGTTTTTGCTCTTGCTGTGATGGTGAACTACTCCCAGTACCTGCAGAGAATAGTTTCTTTAACCTCAGAGCTCTTGTAAAACCTGGAGAGTGAGGACATTGATGGATGAAGGTCTTTTGGAGACTTGACAGTCTGAGAGAAGCAGTGGAGAATGCAAGTGTGCTGCAGAGAAGGGTATGGGAGGAATTACTTGTTAGGCACAGCACTGAGAGTTGTTTCAGAATCAAAAAGTCCATTCCAGAGTCCTAAGCAGGGATGAGAACAGGAAACAGTAGAAGTGACACTGTATTTTTCTGGTCCAAATAAAGTAGGTTTTGGTAATATAATTTCTTTCACTTTCTTTGAATAATCATAGAATAGAATCATAGAACAGTTAGGGTTGGAAAGGACCTTAAGAACATTTAGTTCCAACCCTCCTGCCATAAGGAGGGACACCTCACACTAAACCGTGCCACCCAAGGCGTCGTCCAACCTGGCTTTGAATGTTATACGGTTGTGAAGTTTTAGTAAAAATGTTGGTCATCATCGGCTAGAACTAGGATTACATAACTGCTTTTATTCTAATGCTGTGATTTTCAGAAAACTATGAACTTGTTAAACCTTCATCTTTTGGAACAAAATTTTTTTGGACATCCTTTCACATTTAAATTATGTTTCTGAGAAAGGTTGTTCAGACTAAGAGAAATGCTTTTTCTGTAGTCAAAAGATAAATTCCTGTAACTTTTATTTGGAAAGTGTGATAGGGTAAAGGTGAAATTTGTAAGGCGGATGTCTGCCAAGTGGTAACTTGTTATTGTGACAAAATAACCTTAACATATTAGATCAGATAACATAACATTTACCATAACTGCATATGTAGGAATTAACCACTTTAAGATGGTGTGTTGTGGGTAACAATTCCATGAGTTCTGCCCAAAGTGTCTGCTTAAATGTGTTTTGAAATAAAGAGTGTCGGTCTATTTGAGTGCAACAGAAGTGCAACAGAAGTGCAGGAGAATAGAGCAAATAATAGAAACTAATTTTTTCAAGCACTGTCATAAAATCATAGAATCAAGGAATCACAGAATTTCATAGAATCATTTCAGTTGGAAGGGACTTTTAAAGAATATCTAATCCACTCCCGCTGCAATAAGCAGGGACATCTTCAACTAGATCAGGCTGCTTAGAACCCTGTTCAGTCTTGTTGGTAGTAGGGATGGGGAGTCTACCACATTTCTGGGCAACCTGTACCTGTGTTTTATTACCTGCATAATAAAAACTTCTTTCTTATATTTAGTATGAATCTATGTTCTTTTAGTTTTAAACAGTTACCTAAAACTCATGTAGCTATCACAACAAGCCCTGCTAAAATGTCTGTCTCCATCTTTCTCGTAAGCCCCCTTTAAGTATCAAAAGGCTTCAATAAGGTCTCTCTGCAGTCAGCTCTTCTCCAGCTTGAACAACACCAGCTCTCTCAGCCTTTCCTCACAGGAGAGGTGTTCTAGGCTTCTGATCACTTTTGTGGCCCTCGTCTGGACTCCAGCGGTTCTGTGTCTTTCCTGTGCTGAGGACTCCAGAGCTGAACACAGTACTCCAGGTTTAGTTTTACAAGAGCTGAGTAGGGAGACACAGTTACCTCCCTCAGTCTGCTGGTCACACTTCTTTTGATAGAACCCAGGACGTGATTGTTTTTCTGGGCTGCAACTGCACATTGCTGGTTCATATCCCACTTGTCATCTACCAGTAACCCCAAGTCCTTCTCTGTAGGGCTGGTCTTAATCTCTATATGTTCCAGACTGTACTGATATCAAGGGCTGCTCTGACCCAAGTGCAGAAGCTTACATTTGTTCTTGTTGAACTTCATGAGGTTCCCATAGGCCCACTTCTCAATGCTCCCAAGGTCCCTCTGGGTAGCATCCTTTCCTTCCAGCATATTGTCCATACCATTCAGCATGGTGTTATCTGCAAACTTGCTAAGGTTGAACTTGATCCCACTGTCTATGTCACTGATGAAGTTATTAAACTGTACTGGCCCCAGTGCCACTGAATTCCTGTGGCACACCACTCATCAATGATCTCCATCTGAACATTGAATTGTTTACAGCTACGCTCTGGATACAACATCGAACTAATTGCTTATCCATCACACAGTATATCCATCAAATTAATATCTCTCCAATTTAGAGAGAAAGATGTGGGGGTGGGTTATGTTAAAGAAATCAAGATAGACAGCAGTCCACTGATGCTGCCACTATCATAGAAGGCTACCTGGTAGGTCAATCAAGACTTGCCCTTGAGGAAACCATGGTGGGTATCTTTAATCACCTCCCTTTGCTCCATGTGACTTAGTATAGCTTCTAGAAGGATCTATTCCATGGTCTTCTGAGGCACAGAGATGAGGATGACAGGTCAGTAGTTCCTGGGGTCCTCCTCTCTACCGTTCTTAAAAATGTGTGCAATGTTTCCCTTTTATTCCAGTCACCAGGGACTTTACCTGACTGCCATAGTCAGTCACTCCCCCAGTCCCTGTCTTGTGGTCCATCCTTTTGAAAGATCTGGGAGGTGTTTGCCAGTGAAAATTGTGGCAAAAATCTGTTGAGTTCCACAGACTTCTCATCTGCTGTTAGCCGGTTTGCAAGTCTTCAACTTACTAGTGTTTACGCGCATATGTTGTTGAACAGAACTTGTCTTTAGACTAAACAATAGTAATCAAAACTTGAAAAAACAAACAAACAAAAAACCAAAACCCAAACAAACAAACCTTTCTTCAAGTGTAGAACAACTTCAGTCTGAAATTTGAAATTCAGAAAATGAGTTTGAGGAAACCAATTGGCATCATGCTGGACATGATTAATGCCTGCTTACACTATTTGTAAACTCACATTCAACATTGCATTAGAAATGGCAAAGCATTTAAATATTAAGTGCTAATTTAGCATAATTTTCCCCTGCAGGAAATCTAGCCCAGCTAGAGCTTTGTTTCTGAGCTGGCAGAATTATAAGAAGCAAAAATCACACATGAACCTAGTTGTATTCAAATGACAAAATATGCATCAAAGTAAGGTGATGTTTAGCATTCTAGATAAATTAACTGATTTTGTGCCTATTCATACATTCCTTGCCATTCTAACATCAACTTTAACAAGGGATTTTGTGTCATTTACTAAGATGTATAGGGCAAAATGAGATCTTTCTGCAGCCCAGATATCTTAAGTATAGACTCTGAGAAAGGAAGGGAAAATACCAAACTCTCCTTAACTCAGAATTTTCTTTACAAGCATGTTACTTATTAAGTGCCTCAGCTGGCAAAACCCCATTCAACTTCACTGATATTTGTAGCCATAGAAAACCAAACGTAGCAGTCAAATGTTGGATGTCATTTGCCCCATTGCTGTATTTTCCTATTCAAACATGGTATGTCAAAAAAGAGAATGAGTTTGGATTTGCCTTAGTGGGAACAGAAAAAAAAGATTGTTTACATGGTCTTCTCAGAGAAAGATTGCAAGGAATAAAATATCAGAAGCAAATAAAAAGAGTGGTTCCCTTCTAGTAAAAGAAAAACATAAACCTTTGTTTGATCCTGGCAGGAGCACGATTCTTAATGGAAATCAACCAATCCCACATGGTATGTTCTGACATGCTATGTTATTTCATTTCAGATCAGGGACTGACAAACCTTTCTTTCTTTTTTGGCTTTGACAGGTTAAGTAGCTTCAGATTTTTGATCATTTGTTTGCAAGACAGAAGTGAAATTAATGCTTTTTAAAAATGTCTTCTTTAGAAGCCATGGCCAGCAACTGCAAAATATATATAGGGCATAATTGTTTTACTTTAGAAAATGGGACTCCTAACTGATAAGATAGGAAGTTTGTAACCCACCTTGACAAGTCATCCTTAACCATGTCCTGGGTTTAGCAGTAGCAGTTATTTTTTCTTTTTCTTAGTAGCTGGTGCAGCACTGTGTTTGATTTTCAGCCTGGGAACAGAACTGGTAACACTGATGTTTTTAGTTACTGCTCATGTGTTCAGCTGACCAAGGACTTTGCAAGCCTCATGCTCTGCCAGGGAGGAGGGCAGGCCTGGAGGAAGCAGGCACAGGACACCTGACCCAAACTAGCCAAAGAGGTATTCCATACCACAGCATGTCATGTCCAGGATGTAACCGAGAGTTACCCGGAAGGGGTAGGGCTCTGGGGGGGTTGGAGGAGGTATCGGTCAGTGCTCAGTCGGGCAGAATGGGGTGAGTTATCTGTCGATGGGTTATGAGGTGCTGTATTCTCTTCCCTTGTTATTTCCTTTATCATTATTGTTATTGGTGGTAGCAGCAGTGATTTGTGTTTTACCATAGTTACTAAACTGTTCTTATCTCAACCCGTGGGAGTTGCATTCTTTTGATTCTCCTCATCCCTCCAGGAGCAGGAGGAGGGCAAGAAAGGGGGGTTGAGTGAGTGAACGAGGTGTGTGGCTGGGTTTAAACCACGACACATGTTAATTCATAGTGGGTGTGCTGTGTTTCTACAGTTAAGAGACTCAGCAGCCCTAATACTAAAAAAAGATCATCAGCTTAACAAACAAACATTATATCTTTCATAGAATCATGGGCTGGTTTTGGTTGGACGGGGTCTTAGAGATCATCCAGTTCAAGACATCCTGCCATTGGCACAGATAGCTTCCACAGATTCCTCAAAGCCCCATCCAGCCTGGCCTAGAACACTTCCAGGGATGGGATATCCTCAGCTTCTTTGTACAACCTGTTCCACCTCACCACCCTCACAGTAAAGAACTTCCTCCTAATATCTAATCTAAATCTACCCTCTTTCAGTTTAAAGCCATTCCCCCTTCTCCTATCACTATGTACCTTTGCAAAAAGTTCCTCTCCAGATGTTCTTTAGGCCCCCTTTAAGTACTGGAAGGCTGCTATAAGGTCTCCCCAGAGCTTTCTCTTCTCCAGGTTGAACAAGACCAATTCATTCAGCCTATGTTCATAGGAAAGGTGCTTCAGCCCTCTGTTTATCTTTATGGCCTTCTTCTGGACCTTCCTTAACAGATCCAGATCTTTCCTGTGCTGAGGACTCCAGAGCTGGACACAATACTCCAGGTGGGGTCTCACAAGAGTGAAGATATGTCTGTGGAATCTTAAATGATCTAAGAACAAGATCCTGAAAGTTCTTAAAATGAATCTTTGATCCAAATAGGAATAAAACACAAGATTTACTTAGAAACGTAACACAAGCCAAACTTAGATATAATAAGAGATGTACTTATGTATAAAAAATGATGAAAAAAATTAAGCATTTTTTCTTAAAAAGTCAGCTTTTGTATCTCTTCTCCCCTGAAAGCTGGAGATTACCTTAATCTGTCTACTTTCTTCCTCCATAAATTGCAAACAGCAGCAAAGAAAAGATGGCCCTTGGGTTTGGCTATTTACCTAAAGAAGTGCACTGAAGCACGGGGAAAATATATTCAAGACTGTTTTCATTTTAAATGTACTCTATTAGGCTGAGCTTCTTTGGATATCTTTTCAAAGAATATTTTTCCAGAGATCTTATCTTCAGGAAAGGTCAAGAAGAATGACCAAGAGACCTGTGAAGGCTGGCATGTCACAGTTTTCTATCAACCAGCAAGGTAATCAGTGAAATCCAAAGGCCAGAGGTAATGACAAGAAAATAATTTGTAAGGAAGTTTAACTGTATGGCAAGGAAAAAGAAAAGATGTGGTGATGAGATTAACACAAGTAAAAATATCTGAAAACCTGGCTAGAAGTACAATTAAGATAGAGATTCCTGACATTACTTAAAAGCTCTAACTCTGTTGTAACAGGCTTTACAAAGGCTTTTGCAAAATTCAGTTCTAATAAATAAAGGATTGTCTAGGTTTAACTGGAAATACTGCCCTCATGCAATAAATTTGATTTACTTATTTCAGGCAGGAGGTGGGGCACTAAGGTGGGTGGTCAGATCTCTGAAGATTAGTGACATGTTTCGGAGGATTAGTCAGACACAGATCCTCTTGCGAACCGTCTTTTTTCCCCAGTGCTTGGTTTCAAACACAGGTCTTTCACACATCCACAGGTGCAGATGTGCAGACCTCATCAACATTCAGTGAATGTCTCTTGTTGTATGTAAATATTTATGTATGTATATATACACATATGTACATTTTACACACAAACACACACACATACATATGTTTGCTACTTGTTTTACAGAAAAATCAATGCTTGACTAAATATGCTTAAAAGAAAATTTTTAAATATCTGTTTCAAAGTTCAGACCTAAATTTAAGGTGAACTGGGCTCTTAGATTCATTTTTTATAGTATTTCAAAGATGAAATGGACTTCTGCTAAAGAAGAGAAAGTTAAGACTCCATCTTCTTGCTGTTACTGTCTTCTCTTCCTATATTCTTTTATTGGGAAACCTTGCAATTCTAAAGGTGTAGCTGAACACAGCTCCTAATGAATAGGCTGTAGATCAAAACACTGAAAAACTCCTGCTGTATTAAGATCTGGGAGCTTGTTTTTTATCCTCAGAAAACAGTAAATCTGCTTATGCTTCCAACTGCTTTCCAGTTGTCAGCTCACTCAGCAGCTTGCTCGTGGTTTCTGTGTGACTGCAATGCTGAACTGCAAAGTTCAGATACTATACTCATAGCTTGCATCAAAAAAGTGAGTGATGATGTATTTAATTTACTGACATAGTGAAATGAAGACCCTGCTTCCATTATTCTGTGCCAGAAAAGGGCAATGTCAAGATAAGGAGCTCCAGAAACACTGGAGTGTCTGTGTGAGTGTTGGGCTGGGAAATACCAGAGCCAGATTTGTGGGAGGACTTAGGGTAGGTAAACCTGCACTTGAGTGACCTTCCTGCTTCCCTGGAAATTTGATGACAGTGTTTTCACTCACGGATAGAGGCTGCGATCCTGAGTGGTATAGGTCCTCCCTGAAGCATGCCAGACTTGGAGGAGAAGGTCTTCATGTACTGCCTGCTTCCTTGCCCACTCCCTGTATAAAACTGAAGGACCCTCCTGACCTGGTGACATGTTTGGCCGTTCCACTTGGCAATGAAGAGGAAGAGGCACTGCCTTGTGCTTTTCATGCTCCAGCCTGTGTGTTGTATGTGGCTGGAGCTGCAGGGTGTGCTTTCCCAGCATGTCTGATGGTAAATGTTGGGCAATTCAAGAACTTTTTCTCCTCCTGAATCTTATCTGACTCTCACATTAAACTGCTGAACCCTGCATCTGGCAGAACAAGCAGTGAAGAGAGCTCAAGGGTAAGGAGACAGCCATGCAGATTTCAGTACAGTACTTGCAACTATGTGGTGTTATGTAGGTAATTAAAAAATCCTCTGGGTTGGATGAAAGAACTGGGGGCTGGCTACAGCTGCAGAACATATCTCTGCTTGCAGATTGACAGATGCCTCCCTGGTATGACAGAACTGTCTTTACAGACTGCTGCTGATGCTCCCTGGACTGCTGTGGAAGAAGCATTGTTCTAGCCCATCAGTCAGTAGTCTATTGCAATACTAATTTTCTCTTGTGCCTGCAGAACTCCAGCTGGCATATGAGAGCTCTGCATATTAAATCCTGGTTCCTAGTATCAACCTATAAAACTAAAACTGTTTTTGTTTAGTTTTTATTAAAAGTATTTTTGCAGTGCTTTAAGATTCTCTTATTCTTAAATACACATATGATAGCTGCATTACAAAAATAATTGATTTTTACCTGTTCCTAAAGCAAAACCTGAGCGATATTAGTCCAATACCATCTCTAACAGTATAAAAAAATTTAACTGGCTACTTCCCTGGAAATATTCAAGGCCAGGTTGGACAGCAGATGTAGAACTGTGGAACAAGTATCCTGTTTCCATTGTAAAGGTCTACAGTGACGTGCTAAAGTTCTCTATAAAGTAATACATTATAGATTTCATAAAGTACATTATAGATTTCAGATTTTACCCTCCAACAACTTTCAAAATAAAGTAATAAGCAGAGACAATGCTGTTGGCGTATATATGCCTGAAGACAGCTAACAGGAAAAGTGAAAAGCAAGGGAACGCTGTGGGCTTTTGTCTACTCCATATCAAGAACCTGAAACTCTTTCCATGTGCAACTTTTCTGTCAAAACCACACGGGTGCTGAAAATAGGTAACATGCTCTTTTCTCTCATATGATAGACTTATATTAAAGAGATCAGAAAATAAATTATCTCTCAGCTAACAGACTTAAAGCCTCTTTAGAGAGAGTGTCATAGCTGTGCATGCCATTCACTTGCTGAAGATTTGTAACTATATTGAAGGAGGACTTTTTGTGAAAGGAAGATCTGGCTTTCAGTCCACGATGAAACTTACCTCTCACAGTTTCATAATAACTTTTCTAGTGCCTTTAAATGTAAATGTTGTGCTCCTCACAATTAGAAATTGAGCAACATATATGCTGTGAATTCCTACCCTCTCACTGAGCTGTTTATAAAGGAAGGCATAGCTGACATGTGAGGTGTGCAATGAATGCAGACATTGAAGCAGCACATCTCATTTATGAATACAAAGCATTCTTAAGTGTGAAACAAATTCATAGCTGCCCACACCTGCAAGATGTGTTTCTACAAAGATTTATTGATTTGATACATACACTGTGAAGATTTTGAAGTTGAAAAGTGAGACTGCATTGGAGTTATGAGAAGTCTGCAGCTGTGCTTTGAGCTAACCACTGTGTGTACCCACAGTACATGAATGGGTATACATCTGTAGATAAAAAATTTACTTGTGAACTTGTGTACACATACATATCTACTTCACAAGGCGTTAGAACATAAATCTGTCATCAACACCAGTTCTTGGCTTTGGACCACAGTTAACTTATTGTAGTGACAGTAACCACACCAACAAAACTCCACTGGGTAAAGAGGTCACCATGGTAACACAATAGTAATAATAGCAAAACCAACAGCAACAATGACATAACAACAGTAATAACAACGATAATAGTAACAATAGTGTTACTGTATTAGTTGAACCTTAAATACTCTCTATATTCAGCTTGCATTAAAATACCTAATAAAACTCAAGATCCCTGACTTTATTGCAGTCTGCCATGCTAATGCTTTTACCCTATGTGTGTAAAGTAGGTGTTATAATATTTATTACTTATTAGGTCCTACAAGGAATTTGCATTTTTCAAGAGCAAACCTCAGAGCATTTTCTGATAATGATGTCCATGGTGTACGTAAGTTACTCATCATTTCTGAACATCAGCCTCTGTGACAAATGTTTAGGTTTATTGTCTAAAATCATAGATGTACCTTGGTTTACACCATAAGAATTTCCTTTTCCCTTTAGTATTGTCTAATATGGTAGATGTATCCTTCTCTAGTTTTTTAAAGTCATATTTAGTTCAGAAGGCAAGACAAATTGTTTTAACCCTGAAACTGAAAAACTGGATTTTTGCTGGGGTGTTGGTTGCTATGGTAAGGGATATAACAGAATATGAGCAATGGGACAATGCAGCAAAAGATCAGAAGAATGTAAATGCATGTTTAGATCAACAGAAGGTAAATAAATGTTGGCACAATTACACTTCAGGCATTTTTTACTTGTTTATCTGCTTTATTATTAACTGTGTTAGACAAAAGGATGGTAGAGCCCTTGTATTGAAACCCGACCTTTAACAAAGTGTCAGATACCTGATAATGAACAAAGGGAAAAGAGCCTTTATAGACGAAACTGCAGACCAGTGCATTGGAAGAGTCTGAAGTATGAAAACAAACAAACAAACAAAAAAACCCAACCAAAAACCCCTAACCTCCCCCCACTCCCCCAAAACAAATAAAAAGGGCAAACACAAAAAAGACAGACCTTGTAGACCTTGTTTATTGTAAGTCTACGTAATTGGCTAACAGATGTTTAATGCTTTCAGCAAGGTGTTCGGAGCATGGGTATCTACAATATCTTTTAAGCTCCGGGTATACCATATTGTAGTATGTGCCACAGCATTAAGCATACCTATATCTGACAATAACAAAGCTGCCACAAAATTGTATTTTATGGTTGTTTTTATCTTCCAGACAATCACCTCACTAAAGTAAATAAATAGATAATGAATTGTAAGTTCATGGGAAGGCTGGTGACTACATATTTGCTTGAACTTCAGCTTTAACTTTTTGTCCCTGGATTGGTTTGCTAGAACATGACTTAGCTGGATGGTTTTAGAGCTTTCTAAAAGTATTTAGGTGGCTAGAAATGTATGTACCTGTCTAATTGGTATTCTCAGAATTCATAAGCTCCTCATACTTACTGAACTATTACAGAAAATACTGTGTACTTATGAAAGTGCCCCTTAACTGTTCTAATTTCTTTGGAGAATTTAAATGATTAAATGCTCACTTGGTAAACACAGAAACAACAGGCAAGGGACAAATTCTCCAACTTGTTTCGGTGGCTGACTGTTGCAGAGATGGCTTGTTTTCTGGAGACATTCTCAGAAAAAAGTTTGTTGAAATGTATGAGTTACATTATTTCAAAGTGCTATATTTTAAGAAGTGCCATAATGTGTGCATATACATTAAACCTTCAACAATTATGCATATTAAAAAAAAATGACCTTGGGTCCTGAAAGGAGCATAATACCAAAAATGTCTTTTATTTTAATATGGTGAGTAGCATTGTGTTTTCATTTTACTGTCTTCCTATGCAGTACTACTCAGATTGTTGTGGTTCTCCAGAAATTTCTCCTTTACATACAGTGGATGTTTCTTTTCTTGCTTTTTGCCTAATTGTTAAGTCATACTAACACACACACACACACAAAAAAAAAAAAAAAAGAAAAAAACTTGAGTATATNGAAATTTCTCCTTTACATACAGTGGATGTTTCTTTTCTTGCTTTTTGCCTAATTGTTAAGTCATACTAACACACACACACACACAAAAAAAAAAAAGCAGAAAAGAACTTGAGTATATCTTCAATTTCTAAAATCTGAATAAGTAAAGGAAAAGACCCTAAAGCTGAGGCAAAGAAAAGAGGCTAAAATCTGCTGATTAGCTGAGTTTGCCTGAGAACTATACTTGTAGGTCATTTGAAGGATGCTAATTACAAAAAATGATCTTGGAAGTCTTTTCCACAATATACCTATGACTCTAGAGACTGTCTTTTTTTATAATGTCAAGCATACGAATTATCATACTGAAGATCCAAGGTGCAAAGTTAATGCAAGGTCGAGTTCAAATAGGGACTGCTTAGGACCCATGTAACAGCAGTGTTCAAAATAAATTATGATCATTATGTATTTTAGATCTCAAATATCTCTCAAAGTAACAACAGCAATTCTCAATAACAACAGTATTCTCAATAACAGCAAAACTCAGTAACAACAGTAATTCTGCAACCTTTGAAAACAGCTTCTTTGGGGTTGCTTGAGTTGCAAAACAATTCAGCTGAAGAAAACCTGTTTGAAATGCCAGAATCCCTGAACAGGTTTCTGAAATGAGTGTCAGCCCTTCAGGTGTTTCAGTTTTGCTTTTTCTGAAGGTAGGTATTCCCACAGTCTGGGGAGAAAAGCGATTTATCTTTTCCATAGAAACATCTCAGAGAAAAGTTTCAAAACATTCACAAACAGAGGTCATGTGTTTATACTGAAGTGTTTTAAAGGTACCCACAAATAAAAAATATCCTACTTCAACAGGAAAAGTGCAGCTTGATCAATAACAGTAGCTTAGATACCTCATTAAAATGCCAGGGTCTGTACAGTGTCAGGCGGCTGGGACCCATGAAATAATATCTCTGATACCAGTGAGGCAGCAGAGAAGAAGGTGAAAACAATTGAACACTCTAGGTTTTCTGAACTTGAAAAATGATCAAAATAAGACTTTATTTTCCAAAACCGCAGTACGGTTGCAGTAGTGAAGACTCTACTACTTCAAATGTAGAAGAACATATTTGATAGCATAATTACATGAAAAGTGTGCAAAATAAGACTGAATTTATAGTTTTATCTGCAAAAGGATTTTACAATCTCTACATAATTTGTTAAATGGTTCACCTTTTTTTTTTTTTTTCTCCAATTTTTC